>PVKC010019181.1:0-19260 GCA_004027635.1 Crocidura indochinensis
CTGCTCTAAAAAGATGACTATGTCAATTCTATATATTTGAATAATCATATTGTCCTAAAATTGATGCAGTAAGGAACACACAAAACATCTCTGTCAGGATGACAACTTCAGGTTCTATGATGAAGACTTAATCACAGCTTAGCCAGTATGGAAGGAGCTGATGAAATCTCTCTTCTCAGGAAATCAGAGAAGGGCCAGTTCTCTAGTCACATGCTTATTTAGTTGAATTTTTAGCCAGGCTCCTTCTACCCAAAGCTCACGGCATAGCTAGTAAGAGATTGTGAAAAGTCAACATCAGGAACAGCTGGATATACTCTCTTTTCTTTCCAACGTTTTTTAAGTATCACTCAAAGAAGGATAAAATATCCCCCTGAGAAAGGGGTAAAATATGAGAAAAATGAATAGTTCTAAGAGGAAGAGACAAACTTTAAGGTTCCCTGAATCTTTCTTCCTGTAGAGTGTGTGTTTCAGTGCATACTTACTCTGTATGTTTCTGATTCATTTACACTTAGCTCATCATTAGGTTGTTTGTAGAAGAAGCATTTGATGTCCAAGAAACCCTCTGGGCCTCTTAAAGGTTTTCTTTCTCTTAAAAAAAATTTAAGCCAGAACTAAACTTTGCCAAGAGTAAATGGAACTCAGATATCTAAAGGTCTTGAGTTCAGTTTTCATTGAATACAAAGGGTGAGTGGATTCTAAACTGAGCCAAATGCATTCTCCCACCCTTTAATTTACAGGACATTGTTTTGGCAGACTCCACAGTTCTGAAAGCTGGCTTTTCTTCTCCGTTCCTTTCTAGGGTGTAACCACAAGAATATCTTTCAGTTAACTTTATGAAAAATAAGGCCATGTTCTAACCATTTATGAGATCCTCACTCACCACGGTTCCTGTAACTATCAATTTTATTAGAAAGAAGGACATGTTTGAAAAAAGGTTAAAACCCTTCTCTGGAGTTTAATTTTGTTTGATGACCTACAAGAATTTCCTCTCTTTTTTTCCTTTTAGCTTTCTTATCTGGGGATTTTATTAAAAGGAATGATTTCCTTCTCATACTTGTAATCAGTGGACATCAACCAGTCAACATGTTGAATGCTGGAGGACTACTATTACTTGTGGTGGTCATATTTGACGGATAAAACAGATTCTTAGTTCTTTATTCCAAGGAAAAAGGATTAAAAAAAGACTAAAGAGTTTTTAATTAAAATAATCTGAAAGTAATCTGTTGAATCAAAGCCAAATTAGAATCACCCCAAGTTCTATCATTTTAAGAAAAGCAATTAATCTTCCTGAATCATTTTTCTTTTATTCTAAAAATTTTTTGTAAATAAGTATAGACATAGGCATTTATAGATAAATGTCTAATTATAAAATGATTTATCATTTTTGTAATTTACATTTTTGTCTATTTTTTTTGTTTTGTTTTGTTTTTTGGGTCACACCCGGCAGTGCTCAGGGGTTACTCCTGGCTCCATGCTCAGAAATTGCTCCTGGCAGGCACGGGGGACCATATGGGGTACCGGGATTCGACCGATGACCTTTGCATGAAAGGCAAACGCCTTACCTCCATGCTATCTCCCGGGCCCCCATTTTTGTCTACTTTAAGGACATATGTTTAGAGCTGATTAGTTTTTTTTTTTTAATTGCGGTTCTTTAAACAACCAAACATTTTTTTTTTTGGCAGTTTACGGTTTTATTAACACAATAACACGTGCCCAAAGACTGTCTACTCGTTTTCTTCTCTGCGCAGCCTGGCATTGGGATTGGTGACTCTGATGGCCAGCTGGGCCGCTCTTTCCACAATTGCTTTACAGTTCTTGGAGGAGACATTGTGGCCGATCTCAGCACAGTAAGATTTGTTGCACATAAGCAGCACCTCGAGCTCCTTGACGTTGTGGACAAGGAACTTCCAGAAGCCACTAGGGAGCATGTGCTTCGTCTTCTTGTTGCTTCCGTAACCAATGTTGGGCATCAAGATCTGGCCCTTGAATCTTCGGCGCACCCTGTTGTCGATACCTCTGGACTTCCGCCAGTTTCGCTTAATCTTGACACAGTGGTCAGACTGATGCCTGATGAAATTCTTGGTCCTCTTCTTGATGATCTTCGGCTTCACAAGGGGTCTGAGGGCCGCCATGACTTCTAGTAGGAGATGGCAGCCACCTCCGTAGGCAGCGCCAGGGAAGAGCAATCAAACATTTTTCTATCCAGCTAGATTTTTTTTCTTTTAATAAAAGCTTTAAGCACCATGATTACAAGCATGATTGTAGTTACGTTTCAGTCATAAACAGACCACCCGTCCCCTTCACCAGTACAGCATTCCCACACTTATGCCCCTCTCCTCACTCTTCCTCCACCCCTGCCTGTATTCAAGACAGGCATTCTACTTTACAGCTGATTTCAGATTCTGTGCTCAGAAATCACTACTGGAGTACTTAGAAGATCCTGTGAGGTGCTAAGCATTAAACTGGGATCAGCCACACTCAAGGCCTTAATTCCTTCTCTGTCCTGTTGGCATGATACTTGATTTTGGGCGGGGTCATAAACAGTGGTGCTCAGAGGCTACTCCTGGCTCTATAGTCAAGGGTCATTCCCTTAGGGCACCATGTAGTACCAGGAACTGAATTTGACTCATGCAAGACAATGTCTAAGTCCTGGACTTTGCATTCAATACCTTATAATCCACGTCCCTATTCATTAGTTTATAGTTATCTATATCAATATAATTATGTAAACTCTGAATATAGATCCAGTTGTACAGATGGTTTATACATAATTCTATGAAGGAAAGTCTTTTCATTGCAAGTGACAGTGAATTCGTATTAAAATGATTTAAATGCATAAGAGCATTTTGGGGTAGACTTCTGAAAGATCCAGTAAGATAGCTATCCCTGTGCAGTCTCCAGGGCTCTTCATTTTTTTTTTTTTTGGAAGCTTGCCCTAAAACCTATACTTCTTAGATGAGCTGCCCAACTTAAGCAATTCTTGTGTCAATAAAGCCCCTTTCTTTGGATGAGCTGTTCATTTGTATCTTTAGAATAAACACTGGTCATATATGACTCATTTAGTGTGTTTCAATGATGATTCTAGTTGCTTCTTTTTATCTAACCTGTGGGGCAGGAGGTTTAATGGACAGTGACCTGTAAGCTGCCTTCCATAAACCTTAGAGGTTAGGGTCTCCAAAGGACTAGGAGTCCATATCACTGGCTGAGTATATGTGATCATCTCAATCACCTTGGGGACAGTTGGCAAGTGACCTAACCTCTGCAGACTTCAGTATCAATCAGTTCAATGGGGACAACAGTCTTTTGCTCTCTTGGTTATGTGGGCTCCATGCATGGTGGTCATGCTGACAAAACTAGAAGCTGAATGACCTCATTCTATGGTGATAACTCTGATCAACTTCTCCTTGAGGCCTTGCCAAAGGAAGTCAAGAGGAGGTGGGATGTTTGTGATTCTTTTCGAGCTGATTTAGGCAGCACAAACTATTTTTTGGAAAGCTGAAGTCCATGAATGCAGAACAGACTTTTCCTTGGCAATGTGATTGTGAAATAACAGTTCCCTTTAGATCTCACTTATTTGCCTCTCTGACATCTCATTTTGTATCTTATGGCTTGATCTTTCTCTCCATTTCTCAGATGTGGGCTGCAACTAGTCATTTTCTTTACAGCTTCTCTGTTTTTGGCTCCATATATTTGGGGGAAATGGGACAGGCATCTGCTGCTTTCCAAAGCATTCACATCTTTTTGTTCTTTCTCACTTTTTATTTAGGGTTTAATTTAATTTTTCTAAATGCTTATGGAGAACTTTGAATTCTTAAAGGGAGTAGAACCTATTTTTTAATGTTTATAGGCCTCCATCAATGTCAAAGCAAGAGAGATATGACATTTTTTAAAAGTGGCCCCTCTTTTTATTTAACAAATATTTCCAAAGTGGGGTGTTGTTGTAAACATGAGGATAATAACAGTAAACAGAGAACTATCTTACCTATTATTGAGAACTATACATTCTGGAGGACATTAATTCATGTAGAAAACTTAGTATATGTCAGGCATTGGTCATCATTAATAAAATAGACAATTCTTGCACAGACGTATAGTGTGTGTGCATCTTGTTTTTGTTTTTGGGACCACACCTGTTTGATGCTCAGGGGTTACTCCTGGCTAAGTGCTCAGAAATTGCCCCTGGCTTGGGGGTCCATATGGGATGCCGGGGGATCAAACCGTGGTTTTTCCTTGGCTAGCGCTTGCAAGGCAGACACCTTACCTCTAGTGCCACCTCACCAGCCTCATATGTGTGCATCTTTATGCATGTGCACTTGTGTGTATACAAGAGGAGACAATATAACAGAGAATCAACTTTGAAAAAATAATGTTTCAAGGTTGTAAGTGCTATAGAAAAGGAGAAATTAGAAATTGTTTTGTTTTTACGATTTTTAAATAGGGTGGACAGAATGTCTCAATCATGCATAACAAAGTAAGAAGATGAGGAGGCAGCAAGTCTTAGGGCTTGAGGGTATGAATGTACCCAGCTCTTTCAAGGGTAGCAAGGAAGCCAGTTTATGATGTGTGGAGTGCCTAAGGAGAGAGTAGCAGGAAGTGGGCTTATGTGACAAGTACAATGAGAACCCATCGGAAAGTGCTCCACAGGCCAGGGACGTCATCACAAATTGGAAAGCAGTGATCTGTACTTTAGTTAGGTCATGCAGGCAGGTGTAGGTGACAACAGGAGGACCTGGTCATCCATGACACTGGGGAGACAGCAGACTGGGCAGGAGAGGTGGAGGTGGTGGGAGGACCAGTTAGGCATCTAGCTTGAGGTAAAGTCAAAACAATACTCTGAGACTGGATGTGAAGCATGAAAGTTCAGGCAGGGGTGACTGCAGCAGCTTTGGCTTGATTGAGAGAATGGAACAGTCAGTCATGGCTTGCTAGAGATGGAGTACTCTGCTGGGGTTCATTTTTGTTTTGTCTTTGGGGGCAGTGAGTCAGAAGCACTTCCTTTTTTTTTTTTTTTTTTTGAAATGTGAGAATTGAACCCAGTTCCTACACATACAAGGCTCTCCCAATGAGTCACAGAGTCCTGCCAACAGACAGAAGCACCCTTAAGGCCTGGATACTTGGATGCACCTATTAGCTCTCCAAGTAGAGAGAACTGTAGGATTTTGCAGCTGAATGTGGATGCAATTTTTTTTGGGAGGCCCATCTCCAAAAGCTCAGAAAATACCCTCCTCCTGAGGGTCTTGTGGAACAAGGGACAAGTCCCTTTTTGACATTGCTATCAGAGGAGCAGGGAAAGCGTCTCATGAGGGCCCAGCAGTTCCAAATCTCAAAAGTCCTCCTTCAGAGACCAAAGAGAGGAGGCCTGGAAGTTCCAGCTCACTTCATGAAGCTCACCACCAAGAGTGATGAGTGCAGTTAGAGAAATAACTCCATTGAGAACTATGCTAACAACGTGAATGAATGAGGGAAGTGGAAAGAAAGCCTGTCTAGAGTACAGGCTGGGGTGGAGTGGGGAGAAGGGAAATTTGGGACATTGGTGATGGGAATGTTGCACTAATGAAGAGGGGTGTTCTTTACATGACTGAAACCCAAGTACAATCATATTTGTAATCAAGGTGCTTAAATCAAGATATCAATTAAAAAAAGCCCTCCTTCCCAATTCTTCCTCCGAGAGAACTAGTTCTGCCCAGCATAGTGCACCCGGTGCCTGGAGACGCGCAGCAACAGCAGCAGCAGCACCATTGTGAGGCGGAAACTGCCGCGCCCGTTGCCTTAGCGACGGGAGTCGGAGGCGCGGTAGGCGTGGCTTGAGGGTGGGTGGGCGTGTCCTGGCACATCGAGGGGCGTGGCCTGCGGGGAGCGGGGAGCCGGTGTCCCTCCCTCTGGGCCGGGCGCGCGGGCGGATCAGCTGGTCTGCGCTGCCTGACGTGAGCGGCACGTCATCGCCGAATGGCAGCCTCCAGGAAGGCACCGCGAGGAAGGTGAGGATCGGTGCCGGTTCAGCAGCGTCCGGGCAGCGCGTGGGGCCCCCCTGGGCCTAGCGCGCGTGGTGCACCCGGGAGGGCCGGGACGAGCGGGCGAGCAGCGGCCGGGTCACCCCTGCACTTAGGCCGGGGCTGCTTTGAGCCCCCCAAGAGGAAGCCGGGCAAGAGAAGTCGGGCAAGTTCCGGGTCTTTTCCAGCCGGGCCTTTGGAGCTGTCCCTTCTTGGCCTGGCTGGAAGGCCCCGATTGCTGGAGGAAGTTAGTCTCACAGGGGTCCCCCCCTTTTGAGCAATCGGGGAGCCCCAGGGCCTCCCCATCTCTTCTCCCCGAAGCTAAACCCTCCAGTGACAAACCCCAACAAATCCCACACTCGCATCCTGCTCTGTCGCCTCCCCCAAAGACCAGCTGCTACGACCCCTGCCCAGGGGTTGGCAGAATTTCTAGGAAGATCCCTCCCATGCAGTGACCAGCTCGGGGTCTTTCCTGCCAACAGAGAGGTGAGGAGGCTTAATCCCCTTGTCTCACATTAAAGCACGTTGCAGTTTGTCTCTTTCCCCACAACCCACCGCCCCTGATAAGGGTTGATGGACCAGAGCAATCCAAAGAGAGCAATGGGAAGATGGGAATAGGCTGGCACGAGTTTACAGAGGTCAGAAGCCAAACTACTGGGAGATCCACACCAGGGCTCACTTGCCCCAGGCTCTGGCTTTCATCTAAGCTGAGCCTTGTGGGAATAAATGATGGGTAGTGTAGACAGACGCAGGAGCTGAACAAGGACCCTGGCTTACTGCTTGTGCTTGAGTGAACCGATTCAGGTAGACCGATCCAGGTAGTGACTTTACAGCTGTGCATCAGGGTTGGGACAGGGTCAGACCTGCCCTGTGGAAGGGTGTGGTTAGGTGGCAAACCCAAAGGTGGAGGGGACTTCCTGTAAAGGGCTGGAAATAGCAGCAGGCGAACAGATCTTGATGCAGTAGGCAAGTGGCCCAGACTCATAGTAGTCTGAAAGGACCAAGTGGTGTTTGGCAGGTTCGTAGAATTACAACGTTTTGGGGGACTGGAGGGTTAGCTGGCAGAGCCCCCTTCGAAGAGAAGCTGAGAAAGGGAGGGAGGGACAGTTTGCCCAGACCCTTCTCATAAATGGCAGAATTTCAGTGCCATTTGGTGTAAGCAATGAGAGGACTTCTATTTTAGATGATGGTGTATGCACATTCAAAGTGAATTAGATTAGAAGCCGACATCTAATGCAGGAGACAATTCTGGCATCAGACTTGGCCTCTCTATCATGTCTTTTTGACTCTGATTTCATTTTTGTGTGCTTCATTTTCAGGCAGACTTTCCATAGAACAAGGAAGACAGTTCTGAAATTCAAGTGCCGGCTGAAATAGAGAAAGAATAGTTTGAGCTGAATTCCCTTTATTACCCATTGGGCTGATTTGATCCTAGTCTGCCATTTCTGAGCCAGTAAGGCAGCTGGAGGGATGGATTAAATGGGCCTGGGTCCCTGCCCTTGCCTCATTTGAACTCTGTGTGTTGAATGAGCAGTTTTTCCTCATTCTGAAAAAGAAAAGTCACGGTGTGCTAATCAAAAAGGAGGAGTGATGGAGTCAAAGACTGCAGTGCCCACTTCCCTAACCTAGAACTTGTCCAGTCTATCCATAGACTCACTTGGAGGTGTATTGAGCATCTGAGGTCTTGTTTTGCCCCATTTTGAATGATAGTTGTGTGTGATTCCCATGTGCGCTGGGCTAAGTAAAGGGGCACCCCATCCCTACTGGGAATTTATTTTTAAAGGGGGTGGGAAATGGCCATAACTGTCCGATGCACACATTGAATCTCTGCATTCTTTTTGCTTTATCTGCCTCAGTTCACATCTCTTTATTGACTTCAGGAAAGCCCTGGGAAAGGGGAGCCAGAACTAGAAGTTGGGAGGCCAAGAATTGGTTGTTAGTCTAACTCTGTCAAATAGCCATGAGGTCTTGAGCAAAGTCTGGACTGTTTCTGTTTCTTTGCCTAAAGGAGGGAGGAAGCTCAAATTGAAGGGATTCCTGAGCTCCATTTTACCTGTAATTTTTTTTGACATAACTCTGCTTGGGTAGAAAGCCTAGGGATATCTAAACAAATGAAGAGTTGGATGGATCTCCAACTCAAGAGATGGATGAATTTTAGCTGCTTCCTGGCTTCTTTGTTCTTGATAGGTAAAGGTGACTTTGCTCACAGAGAGCTTCAACTTAGTTGATTTCTATCTTGGCAGAGACTGAGTTATATGTCCGGTGGCAGATTATCTTTGTCTCTTATAAAGTCGATGAACGGAATAACTTGCTTCTGGTTCTCTAGTCTTGTGTTTCAGTTACTATAGGGACCAGTTTACTTTGTACTATCTCAGAAACCTATGCCTACCATCATAAATGTGCTAGAGAGGTAGTCCCACAGGTACTCCCCAGCACACCCTATTGTCCTTTGAGCCCACCAGGAGTGATTCCTAAATGGTGAGCCAGGAGTGAGCTAGGCACGATCCAAAAACAAAAATACACATGCAAATAAGTTCATTTATAATAAATCTAAATAATAGAATACCTAAGAATCAAATTTGATAAAAACAGCACAGGACTTAGACTTTTGAAACTATAAAATCTTTTTGAATGAAATAAAAGACCAAATTAAATGGGTTTGGGGTCAGTGCTCAAGGATTACTCCTGGCTCAGTGCTCAGGGGACCATGTTGTACTGGGGATTAAACCTGGACTTCAGTCATGCAAAGCATGTATTCCAGTCCATTAAGCTGTCTTCCTGGCCCAACATTCCTGGCACTGAATTGTTCTAACTTGGATCCGGCAACTACTATAATATGTAGTTGAGTTATAGGTAAATACACTCAGCAAGTTATCTTCTTCTTTTTCTCTCAGATGTTCCAGGCATACCCTGTTTACTTTCTTTCAAAGATTTCTCACTTTACCTGACAGAATGCACTCTTGTTTTACATCTGTTGCCTCTTTTTTAACAGTAAGGATGATAACTGGTGATTTGTGATATTTCTGATCCAGAATTTGTCTTCTTTAATTTTGAATACTTTTCTCATGAAGTGGTATTAGATCTTGTCAACATTTTCCCTTGTATTTATTGAGGTAATGATTTATACTACTATGCTATAGATTACTTTTTGATTTTTGAACCATTCTTGTGTTCCTCAGGTAAATCTTTCTTGGTAATGGTATAAAATCCTTTTTATGAATTGCTGATTCAGTTTGGTAGGGAGAATTGTGGTAAGGGTATTTGCAAATAGCTTTTGAGATATCGAGATTCTTAGTGAAGAATAAATGATTCCATCAGTAATGAATCTCTCAGTCTGTCCAGTGAACCTAGAGTCAGAAGCCATCTGAGAGCATACCAAGAGTGATTGGTAAAATGCCTTTATCTTCTGTTTCTGGCATGCACTGAATTGTTCTAACTTGGATCCGGCAACTACTATAATATGTAGTTGAGTTATAGGTAAATACACTCAGCAAGTTATCTTCTTCTTTTTCTCTCAGATGTTCCAGGCATACCCTGTTTACTTTCTTTCAAAGATTTCTCACTTTACCTGACAGAATGCACTCTTGTTTTACATCTGTTGCCTCTCCTTCCTTATCCTCTGCCTCTTCCTTCCTATATAGCCTCTTGAGGTTGGCGCTGTCAGTTTTGTTCACTGTTTTGTCTAAAAAGGACCTGGATCATGGAAGATTCTCAGTGAGTATGTTGGCTGATGAGATCTGAGAGAATAAAATTCTTAGGCCAGAAATTTAGGGGAATTTATTTATTTTTAAAATTTTTACCACTTTTGGGGCTGGAGTGATAAGCAGTAAGTACAGTGGTTAAGTCATTTGCCTTGCATGCAGCCAACACACGACGAACCTCGGTTCAAATCCTGGCATCCTATATTGTTCCCCGAGCCTTCCAGGAGCGTCTCCTGAGCTCAGAACCAGGAGTAACCCCTGAGCGCTGCCGGGTATGACCCAAAAACCAAAAAATTTTTTTACCATTTTGATTGAGGTATCAGGATTTACAATACTGTTAATCATACTTGTTTTGCATACATATTTACAACACTAGACCTACCATACCCTACCCCTCTTTCCTCCACCAGTGTTCCAGGGACCCTTCTTATCCCCGATAACTCCTTTTTTTTTGTTTTGTTTTGTTTTGTTTGTTTTTTTTTTGGGGTCACACCCGGCAGCACTCAGGGGTTACTCCTGGCTCTATGCTTAGAAATTGACCCTAGCAGGCAAGGGGACCTTATGGGATGCTGGGATTCGAACCACAGTCTTTCTGCATACAAGGCAAACACCCTACCTCCATGCTATCTCTCCGGCTTCCGGATAACTCCTCTTAAGCTCATTGCTATAGGAAAAATAGGGGCTGGAGCAATAGCTCTGTGGTAGGGCATTTGCCTGGCACGCGGCTGACCCAGGACGGATCTGGGTTCAATCCCGACATACCCATATTGTCCCCCAAAGCCAGGAGCGATTTCTGAGCGCATAGCCAAAAAAAAAAAAAAGAAAAAATATTAAGATCTAATGACTTACAATATTTGTTGTTCCCTTACTGTTTCCTATGTGAAAGAATTCTCTCTCTCTCTCTCTCTCTCTCTCTCTCTCTCTCTCTCTCTCTCTTTGGGGGGGCCAAATCCTCTGATGCTCAGGACTTACTTTGACATTGAGCTTAGGGAATCATTCCTGGTGGGGTGTAGGGGACCATATGGAAAGCTGAGAATTGAACCAGCTTGGCTGTATGCAAAGAAAGCACATTACCTGCTGTACTGTCATTCTGAGCCCACTGTGTTTTGGTTTTTATAAAATCCTATTGTAGAGATGATGACACATAGAGGAATAGATCTAGTTTCCTGGAATTTCGTAAAAATAATATCAGGTAAGTTAATAAGTAAAGTCTTTATTATTTTTTTTAAAACTATATTTTTACAGGTATATATATATTTAAAATAGGAATAATTAATTAAAAATTATGTGAAATACAATAAAAAGAAAAAATTATGTGAAATAATCCTACAGTGTAAAAGGTAATAAGAGTGAAAAGAAAAAAATATGTAATGCTTCATGAATTTAAATGTTATCCTTACACAGAATCCATAATAATCTTTTCTGTGTTATTTTCATTTTACTATATATTCTGCCAAAGTGAGGATGAATTAAGAGAAACTAAAATTCTGATAAAGCTTGATTAAATCTTGGGGAGGTAATTCTACACCATGGCTTTTATACTTGGGTTACATGGCATTGGATTATCCCTACATTGGGATGGTAGATTTGTGAGCATGTCTCCTAGCTAAGAAATTAAGTGAAAATTAATCTCAGAAGTTGTGATAGTAAAGCTTATGTAATCAGCCATGTCTCATCATAGGTAAAATTGTTTCTACTTGGGAGCCGGGCGGTGGTGCTGGAGGTAAGGTGCCTGCCTTGCCTGCGCTAGCCTAGAACCCCAGTTTCCCATATGGTCCCCCAAGCCAGGAGCGACTTCTGAGCTCATAGCCAGGAATAACCCCTGAGAGTCACTGGGTGTGGCCCAAAAACCAAAAAAAAAAAAAAAAAAAATTGTTTCTACTTAAGATAAGCACTTAGGTAAAGATTACAAAGTACAAAATACACAAGGAGTGACCCACCAACAGGAAGTGGGGATTATTATCTCAAGATTTTCTAATGGGAAGGAAGTCTCAATTGGATTTTAAAATTGGGGATCCTGAAATTAAAATGCTATAGAAATGAATAGAAACTAGTGGAAGATCAGGGCACTCTGAAGAAAGAATAGGCAAACTTGAAAAAGAACCAAATAGAATTTGTTCATGTGAAGACTTACTATTGCAAATTGTTTTTTTTTTTAGACAAATAAAATGGGAGTTAGACTTGGTTAAATAGTATTTATAGGTTAGGGTGAGGCCTGAGGAGATTTAACTGGTATGGTGATGCTTTATCTGTATTTCATCTGAGATTTATTTTGTCCTTGATAATGGGGTTAGAGTTCTTTGGACTGACGAAGGAAGGCTGTGACGTTAAGCTGATTTCCCCTTTGACAATGCCTTGCCATGTTTATTGAGGTCAAAGTCTCCAATATCATGTTCTCTCTCTCTCTCTTTCAGGGAAAGTCACCCGGATCTTCAGCTGAAAAATTTAAGGATAATTGAGCCTAACGAGGTGGTGACACACTCAGGAGACCCAGGTGTGGGATCAGGTAATAATTTTACCTATTAATTACCTGGGAAATCTCAAGAGAATTTTTTGGTTCCTCGTATGCCACCGTAATTGGGAGAAAAGAGAAGTGTAAAGAATTAGTAAGTGATCATGTTGAGTGGGGAGACATTAATCTGTAAATTAATGCTTTGTTTGTCCTTTGTCACTCTAAGTAGGTAGTTATTATTTTGTTTCACCACACACATGTTATATTTTATTATACGTATTTGCTGTTTGCATTTTTTATTTCTTTGTGGTAGCAGGGGTAGTGGTCATGGTAGTGATTGGAAAAATTGGAAAAATCGGAAAAATCCTGGTATTTTTGATTATTACAGTTAATCCTTTATTGACTAATTAAACATTAGTATTTAATTTTCATCATAGGACCATGAAGTGAGAAAAAAATTATTACTGTGCTTTTTAAGTTTTTTTTTTTTGTTTGTTTTTTTGGTTTTTGGGCCACACCCAGTGACGCTCAGGGGTTACTCCTGGCTATGCGCTCAGAAGTCGCTCCTGGCAGGCACGGGGGACCATATGGGAACCCAGGGATTGAACCGCGGTCTGTCCTAGGCTAGCGCAGGCAAGGCAGCAGGCACCTTACCTCCTGCGCCACCTCCCGGCTCCCGCTTTGTAAGTTTTAAGGTACATTTAGGAAGATGTTTTTTGGGAAAATATCTGTAGCCATTTCTCTATTGTTGGGATGCCAGAAACCTGGATTCTAAAAAGTAGTATATATTGTTGTGTATCTTAATCATGCAACTCTGTTTTTCTTTTTGAAATTTTTTTGTGGATAATCCAACGTTTCCTTTGGCTAATTAAAAAAAAAATCTTTAAAGTACATAGGAAATCATGACAATCTCTTTTTGGAAGATAATAAAAAAAGATAAAGTTTTAATGCTTTAATTATAGATAATTTTAGTTTGTAATAATAATGATAATTATTATTATTGTATGTATGATGATTTGTAGTTTAAAAATATAAATATAGATCTGTCTAACTCATTTTGAGTTTTTAGGAGAGAAGAGGAAGAATAGGAAAAAGTTAGGAAAGGAGAAAAGCTAAAGAACCAAATGTCCTGTTTCTTTTATATATGAGAATAGAAAGGTTCAGGGAACTACTAGAGAATATGGAAGTTACCTGAGATTGTAGATCCCAGCTAGATGCTGAAAGCCACTTGTTTTAATTCAATTGCTTTCAGAATACTTCAAGAGAACTATGGTATATACCTAGGTAATTTAATACAGCACAGAACTGGGAGATGTATAGCCTTGGGTCTTGGTTCCTGATGATTCAGTTGACTTGATTAAGTAATTTCTGTTCCCTGATTTGTAAACTGGGAATAGTGTAATTTCTCTTGGAGGATTATTGTGAGGATTAACCACTAGTATATGTAAAGCCCTTTTGGCTTTCACTTAGTGGTGGGTTAGAGAAACAAGTCTCTCACGCAGAAAGAACACTTTGGCATTTATGCATGTGTTAAGATGCTCAGATTGGAGTAAACCAGTAGGAATCTTCAGATTCAAGAAATATTTCTTCAGTTCATGAATGTCTTAGATGTTGCATATGCAGATTTCACACATGTTGTCATGTTAGATTCTTGTCACCACTTAGTGAGTTAAATAATGGTGTTCTTTTCATGTACATTTAAGCAGCACTAAAGTCTTTTGTGATAAAAGATTGAAGAAACTTATTTTCAAGAACAGACCTATATTATCAAGACCTTTAAATGAGTCATTCTCCTTAAAGCATGATTTAAAAATACCTGGCAGTATAAAGACTAATGTTAGGTCATGGACAAAGCTTGTTGTTCTTGGCTTTCAACTTCCCTGAATACCCTGATTAGCTTTTGGCTGTTCTAAACATTTCCGAAAAGTAATGTGATGTGAAATGAGCATACACTGTAATAGGGCATCTTGTAAGGCCCTTCCTTTCACTGAAGATTCATTACTGTTTATTGTGTTGATTCTAGGAGATCAAGACAAGTTTGTAATATTAGCTAGCTCTGAGTGAGCTTATGTTCATGTTCAGTGCAGGGCTAAGTAGGTGGGTTCAGAGATGAGGATGACATACTACCTTAAGGAGAAACAATATATAAATTGTACTAGTCGTCACATTGTTTTCATGGTTAGGTAATTGTAACTGCAAATAGCATTACTATGTGGCAGTGCTTTATAGATAGTAATCCATGAAATCCTCATATTAGTTACCTGTGTGGGTTACCAGCTACATCCATCATCTCATCTCCTTTATCTTGACTGAGTTTTCAACTGCTTTGGTGCCGTGACTAGGTCTTCTAATTGCTTATTTATCCCTTTCTCAGTGCTAGTTGCTTGCCCTTTGTCACTGTGTGTCAGTGTTCAGCCTTTGCCTTTGCTCCTTGACTCCACCTCAGTGGCAATTGCTTCCACTCTCCATAGTCTGTTGACTCAGCCATTGTTGCTGGCTTTTTTTCTTTTTCTTTTTTCCTTACATTTCATTTAGTGACCAGTAGCATGCACAAAATTGGAAAGATTGAAGGATGGACTAGGGGAAGAGTTTTAAGAATGGTGATGGGAAAAAGAGAGATAATATAGAGAGGTCAGCATGTTTGCATTGCCTGTGGCTAATCTGTGTTCAATCCTCAGCACCTCATTTGGTCCCATGAGCCTGTTTGGAGAGATCCCTGAGTGTAGAGCAAGGAGTAAGCCCTGAGCATCATTGGGTGTGACTGACAAAGTAACAAACAAAAAAGAATGGTGTTAGGGCAGGGATGAAAGTGGTGTCATGGAGGGAAATTGGAAAATGACAGTATAATTGAGTGAAATTGATGCTGTTGGGGATTCTAAGAAGCTATCAAGAGGAGGAGTATGAGGCAAGTGCTGATGAAGATCAGAATGTAGTGGGAGGAAGCAGGTTTTAGAGACTAGGATACAGCATTTTCATTTTTCCTTTGGTGGCTTTTGGTTTGTAATTGAGGATGTGGTGTTTGTCATTGGGTCCTTTGACCTTTTACTGATATGAAGTAGGACAGATAATGTTTTTACAGAATAGTCAGAGCTGTGTAACACTCAGATTCTTATGTTAGAATGTATCCTGATCGAAGCCAAATCCTATAAAGAAATGAATGATCTTGAAAGCACATACATTGATTTCTGTCATATATTTGCTTTTTAAAATTTCAGGTGCTCAGGCTGCTCTCCAACTTAGTTAAATCAGATACTCCCTAAGTGTTTCTAATATACAGCCAAAGTTGAAATACTTCTCCAAAGGAAGTCTTTGGTTTTACTTGACTTCTTTTCATGTTAACTTGCTTAGAAATATGTTTTGGAAATAGGTTCTAATCTGAGTCTCTCCAAAGATTTCATCAGAAAATTCGCAGGTGTTGTCAGCTTTGGAGGCTTCATTTTGAACCCAATAGAGATGCTGGCAGATAAGCTTTTAGTTAGATCAGACACTTCTGATTCATTTTCACAGATAGGTAAGAAATAACAGGCTCTGTAGATCAGATGGAAATAAAGAATGGAAAGCATCTGGAATGAAAGAAGCAGCAACATGTTTGCTTTGCAAATAGGACTATTTGTAGTGATACTCTTTTTGAGTATCTTTGTCCTTTGAGGAGTCCCAAGGCAGAGCCCTGAGGTTGCACTGAGGATGAAGTATGCTGTGGGGCATATTAAATGATGGTGACACTTTTCATTGGGTCCCAAGATCAATAGAATGACTCATAGGCCAAGCTCTGGGAGGTGACCCTAATGACTGCGCTATAGGGGCTTAAGATGCTGGTGATGACAAAACAGCAGATGCAAATGTGAAAGAAAAAGGACCATAAAAAGATTTAGATCAGTAGGTTATAAACAATAGTGAGTCAGGGCCCAGTCCTTGATAATACTATATTTTAATGTAATATGTCTAAAATGGCTTCATTATTTTTTCCCTCCTATGATCACCTATCTGATGACTTGGTCCACTATCTTATGCTATGCCCCCCATTTATGTAATTCTCACATGTGTACCCCTTAGAATTTTATTATTAATATTTTTGCTATTGCATTTTAAATATTATACCGAGTGAATATAAATAAACTACAAATTTGGGGGAATAATTGTATCATGACTAGATTTAATTATGAGTTAATGTAATTTCTCATACGGCATTAGAGTAGTTTTGGTGTAATGAAAATCTTTAATTTGTATTCAAAGTGCATTGGCAAAATCCAAAACTGATAATATTAAATTCTGGTAAAGGAGGTGGAGCAGTAGCAACTTTTCTTCTTTTATGGTGGGAAAAGAAATTGATAAGGTCATTTGGGAAAACAACAGGCAATTTCTTAGAGTCTTTTTATTTATTTATTTATTTATTTATTGGATGGTATCATAGACCTATATGGGATGTCGGGGATCGAACCCAGGTTTGCCTCATGCAAAGCAAATGCCCCACCTGCTGTGCTGTTGCTCTGGTCTCTCTTACTGTATTCTTACTATGGAATCTAACAAGTTTTTTTTTTTTTTTTTTTATCTAGAGGAGTTGGTTTTATTGAGAGGTGTGGCTTAATGGTCAAACTCATGCCTTGCATGTTTGAGGACCTGGATTTGATTTTAACGTGCTGTGAGAGACTTCTAAGTCATTGGGCTAGGAGTAGTTTCAGAGCACCACTGGGTATGGCTCCAAAACGCACAAATAAAAGTAATTTTAGGTTCACATACAAACTTGCATTTGTATGTGTATAGTTTTCTTTATTCATAATATCCAGAGTTTGAACTTTCAAATTTCAATGATCAAAACTTGAAAGCAAACCGAACTGAATTATCCTTCAGTAGGTAATCAATATGCCAGCTGATTTGATTAGATAAGCATTTCTCAACTAGTGGCCAGATGGCTCCCTAGGAGTGGAGTGGACCCCTAAGAAATTCCAAGGGGTGCACATGTGAGAATTACATAAATAGGGGGCATAGCATGAGTTAGGGTTGCCAAGCCATCAGATAGGTGACCATAGGAGGGAAAAAAGTCTGTAGGAAAAAATGTTAAGGAATACTGGTTTAGAGGAATGAATATCATGATAAGATGAGAGCTGTTAAGACACGGAAAGACATGGAGGAATTTTAAATGCATATTGTTAGGTGAAGGAAGCTGATTCAGAAAGACTAGTTGTTACGTGATTCCAACTGTATGACTTTCTAGAAAAGATACAGAGATAGACAGTTAAAAAAATGAGTGTTGCTAGGAATTTTGGTGAATAGGGATAAATAGTATGAACAGAGGATTTCCAGAGCATTGAAAATAATTAAATGACTGTATGATAGTGTAATGGTGACATTAAAGTATGTATATCATGCATTTATCAAAAGTCCATAGAAATGACTATACCAAGAGTAAACGTAAGGTAAGCTATATATTTTGGGGAATAAGCATATCAATGTAGGTTCACCAGTTGTACCACTTTGTAGAGGTCTCTTTGTAGTATGTAGCGTATGTAGGAATTAAGTGGTATATGGGTATGTGGGTACATGTATAATCTCCATTTAGTTTAGCCATGGAGCTATAATTACTCCAAAACATAAGATGGGTTTAAAAAATTATTTGGCGGGTTTGTTGTTTTACTTTGAGTTCTAGTAGATTAGGTTTTATGTGGAGTGTATTAAAGTCTATCTGATTAATGTTCTGTAATAGACTTTAGAAGTTGTTATGTAGTCATGGCACTATAGTTACGCTGTTTACCAGAGCTGTTAACTGAGGCTAGTATTTGTTGAGATAAGGTTTTTGTGAAGAACCAGCCAAAGTGGTTTCAAAAGAGCTTGGCCTTATTTGTGCCATCATTATATATGAAATGGACTCTTGTACTCACTAAAAGGCAGTGCCCCTTGATTACTTAGAAATTAGTAGACATTTAAGAAGTTTTGGTGGGCCGGGCGGTGGCGCTGGAGATAAGGTGTCTGCCTTGCCTGCCCTAGCCTAGGACGAACCGCAATTCAATCCCCTGGTTTCCCATATGGTCCCCCAAGCTAGGAGCTACTTCTGAGCGCATAGCCAGGAGTAACCCCTGAGCATCACTGGGCGTGGCCCAAAAACCAAAAAAAAGAAGTTTTAGTAAGACTGTTTTAAATTTTTATATTTCCAGTTGTTTTTTTGTATTTTTTAGAGTTGGTGGCTCCAATGCTGATTTTATTAGGATCATAGGTTCTCAGGGACTTTGGTATGTTCTTGGGGCTCATTTTGAAAATTTTGGTTTTACTCTGTTCTCCACATTTTAGAGAGAAGCAATCACAGCATTTAGATCTCCCCATCCACTTTTTCTTTTTTTTTTGGTTTTTGGGTCACACCCGGCAGTGCTCAGGGGTTACTCCTGAATCTATGCTCAGAAATCGCTCCTAGCAGACTTGGGGGACCATATGGAATGCCAGGATTCGAACCATTGTCCTTCTGCTTGCAAGGCAAATGCCTAACCTCAATGCTATCTCTCCAGCCCCTCCATCCACTTCTATATGAGATTATGTATCCAGTTAGTAATCGCTATTTGCTAGAGAGAACACATGGCTTAAGATCTTTGACTTCTCATAGATTGATCTTCTTCCTATATGATTGGCCATTTAACACAAACATAAAACATATTTCTTGGACCCCATAGATGGTCCATGTTAAAAATACCTGCTTTGCAAACCTCAGGCCTTCAGTTGATTGATTCTTTGTGTCAGCTATGTGCGTTGAGCAAGGTGCTGAACCTTCTTGAACCTCAGTCCCACAATAGAATGTGCATGTTGGCACACATAGGTATGTGAGAACACTCATGGTGTGCAAGAAGTATAAATATGGACGAGTATTGTGGCCAGGAAGTGCAAGTGCCCAGAGGCAAGTGTGAGCATCACAGGGATCCCCTGCAAGTGCTACAGGCAGAATGTGCATGAGCACAACTGAAGAATGTAGCCCCAGGGTGAGCACTACAGTTAAGTATGCAAGCCCAGTTATTCAACAAGGGGCAAAGAAGGGGAAGAACATTTCTTTTTTTTTTGGTTTTTGGGCCACACCCAGTGACGCTCAGGGGTTACTCCTGGCTATGTGCTCAGAAGTCGCTCCTGGCAGGCACGGGGG
>PVKC010019182.1:0-19239 GCA_004027635.1 Crocidura indochinensis
TGGAATAGGCTTGAGTACTCAGAGAATGTTCCCTAGACATACAATCACCTAATTTTTGATAAAGGAGAAGGAAACTATAAATGGAGTTAAAAAGCCTCTTCAACAAGTGGTGTTGGCATAATTGGTTAGTCACTTGTAAGGAAGCGAATTCAAACCCCAGCTAATGCCATGGATGAAGGTAAAATCCAAATGGATTAAAGACATTGATATCGAACATGAAACCATAAGGTATATAGAACAACATGTAGGTAAAAACACTCCATAACATTGAGACTAAAGCCATTTTTAAGAAGAAAACAGCATTTTCCAAACACGTGGAAGCAGTTATAAACATATTGGAATATATTAAGGTGAGAAGCATCTGTACCTCGAAGGAAATAATGTCCAGGATACAAGAGCCACCCACTGAGTGGGAGAAACTGTTCACCCAATACCCATCAGATAAGGGGCTAATATCCAAAATATACAAGTCACTGACAGAACTTTACAGATAAGGGGCTAATATCCAAAATATACAAGTCACTGACAGAACTTTACAAGAAAAAACATCTAATCCCATCAAAAAATGGGGAGAAGAAATGAATAGACACTTTGTAAGAGCAGAAATACAAATGGCCAAGAGACACATGAAAAAAATGCTCCACGTCACTAATCATCATGGAGAGGCAAATCAAAACAACAATGAGGTATTATTTCACACCACAGAGACTGGCACACATCACATATTGCAAGAACAATCAGTGCTGGAGGGGATTGGAGAGAAGGGAACTCTCATTCACTGCTGGTGGGAATTCCATCTAGTCCAGCCTTTATGGAAAACAATATGGAGATTCCTAAAAAAACTGGAAATTGAACTCCTATATGATCCAGCTATACCACTCCTAGGGATATACCCTAGGAACACAAAAATACAATCCAAAAATCCATTCCTCTCACCAATATTTATTGCAGCACTATTTACAATAGCCAGACTTTGGAAACAACCACGATGCCCTTCAACAGATGAATGGCTTACGAAACTGTGGTGCATATCAAAATGGAATTGTATGCAGCTGTCAGGAGAGATGAAGTCATGAAATTTTCCTATACATGAATGTATATGGAATCTATTTTGCTGAGTGAAATAAGTCAGAAAGAGAGATAGACACAAAACAGTTTCATTTAAGAAAAATAAGAGACATTTTTGTAGTAATTGTCAGAGACAATAGAGATGAGGGCTGGAAGGTCAGCTCACATTATGAAGCTCACCACAAAGTGTGGTGACTGAAGTTAGAGAAATAACCACAATGACAACTAACATAACATTCTGAGTGAATTAGGGAAGGAGATAGCCTTTCTAAATTACAGGAAGGGGTTATAGGGTGGTGAGAGATTTAAGGCATTGGTGATAGAATTGTCACACTGGTGAATGGAACTGTTCTTTATATGACTGAAACCCATCTACAATTTTGTTTGTAATCAAATTGTATAAATAAAGACATTAATACAGAAAAATGTTGATATAAAAAGATAGCTCCAAACCCAACTACTACCATGCTTGCCATCATGATGCTTAAATATTTTGTTAAAAAAGAAAGACAGCTTCTCTTGATCTATAGGCTAGCTCTAGCAGGCATGGGGTTTGGGGAGACCCCAGGTCGAAGGCCTTCTCTCTAAATTGAGGGTGCTGGGAGCCTTGATAGCCTTCAGACCCAGCCTCCAGGCCTTCCCTGGGTGCCAGCCAAGAAGGCCAGAAAAGATGGGTGTCAGGTGGTCCCTCCTGGAGGGACTCCCAAGCTTTCCCTCCCTTCCCCCAGCACTAGGGTCGGGAGGGCACAGGGAGGTGGGTGGGCATATCCTGGTTCTCTACTGAATCCTTTCTTGATCTGGAGGCTAGCTCTAGCTGACAGCACTCAATTGGGAAATCTACACTCAGAAAAAAAGTAAGAAAGAACACATTCGGAAAAAAAGCAACATGAAAACAAAACTGTTCAAGTATCCGCAAAGAAGAAGAAGACAAAAGAATGAAGAAAACAGTGGGAAAAACACAAACATCACAGCAAAATTGTTCAATCAAAGAAGAAGAAACTTAAAGAGCACAGCTGAATCATTTTCAGCTCTCAATTGGGTAAAGTTACACTCGGAAATCAAAAGTAAGAAGAAAGCAGGAGGAAAAACACAAACATGATGACAAAAGTATTCAAAGAATAAGAAATAAGAAACTTAAAGTATACCGCAATATGAAAGAAGTAGATTAAGAAATACTAAGAACACACCAGATGAGCAAAGGTTTAGAACAGAAACACAAAGAAAACCGCAAAATAAGAAAGAATGAGAAGAATAACATCACCTGGAAGCAATCCTCTACCAGGAAAACCCCTACCGCTGCTCTGACATCAACCTGCTCAAAAGAGTCTTCCCTTAACAGTAAGAAGACTTGACAACAACCACGACCTGCTTACAGGACAGGGCTCCCTTAATTGCCCTTTAATTGTGAGGTGAGATGAGAGGACACTCCACAGTATGCTGACTTCAATGTAGGATATGCAGATTCCAGGATCTTTAATACAGAAACATGATACCAACAACAGAGACTGTGTGAAAAATAAAAGTGTATTGGCACTACAATGACTTAGATTGGACAAACTAGTTTTCCTGGAGCCTAGAACTGGTCTTATGCCAAAAAACTTCAGGGGTAGAGTCTCCTTGTATTTAGGCCAAGGCTTTTCCTTTCCATGTCTCTTATATTTTGGTAGGCCTATGCAAGCAATAACTGCCACCCTAGCACCGTTTTTACTGTGCTCCTTTGACTCTAATCCTTAAAAATATCACTTAAACTTTTGAGGTTAACTTAAACTAATATTCATGTGCATGGAAATGTAAAAAAATGAAATATTATAATGTACTACAACCTGGGGACTTGAGAGACAAATTAATTGTACATGGGTTCTGTTTTATTTTTCTTAATGTTCTTTGGCTGAAAGTTCAAAGTTAAGATATCAGCAAGGGGACTTCTGTGAATTCTGTTTATGGGTGATTGTCCTTCCGCTGTAACTTTACCTTGTCCTCTTTCTTTGCATCTTTGTTCTCATAATTAAAAATAAAATATTTATAAAAATTAAAAAAATAAAATAAAATATTTAAAAAAGAAAGAAAGACCGCTCCAGACCTCACAAACTTGGGGTAGATGTTACAACTCCAGGAAGTTTGATCATTATAGAAAGGAATTCAGGACAATCCCTGGCATCACCCCCTGGAGACCACTACCCAGACCCTACCACAGTATAATGGAGGGAATAATTGGACAAGAGACTATCCTAACAATCAGCAATTATCATAAAATTGGGCAGAGGGCAAACACCAGGCCCCACAAAATCTAGAGCCCCAAATCATGCAGATCTAAAACCTGCAAGTTCATTACAACAAACCACTGAAGGAAGTGCTGCTCTAGATATACCTTTCCAAGATGACATCATGGAAACAACAGCGCAATGCCTATATAAATTACAATCAGGTATAAAGGGATCTATACCACCAGGCACAGTTAGTCTGCGATTAGGAAGAAGCAACTTAACTATCGGGGGCATTAATCTTCATGTAGGGATAATTGATCCCAGACTATCAGGGATCATTAATAATAGTGATAACAGTTCCTACAATTTGGATCTTTGAAAAAGGAGAGTGCTTCCGGCATGATATGAATTCAGAACCGAGATTAATGTGTGGTCATTTCTTAGTTGCTGCAGGGCTCAATGGATATCAAATTTGACATTTATTTTTGTATTGTTATGGTGTTTCAATTACCTTTCTCATGTCCTCTCTCAAACTGAGGTAAATAGCCACTAGAAGGACTCCACCTGTTCTCAGCATATTTTAATTAATCAATTAATTTTAGTTATAGTTTATTATTTTTATTTTTTAATTTATTTTTATTTTTTATTATTATTTTGCTTAATATTTACCCCATTCTATTGCCTTTCTCTCCCTCAAACAAAACCACATAATTCAATTTATTAGGTTAGGCTCTCAAATAGAGGGAGAAACAAGGGAGGGCACCAGAACCAAAGAGATATATGATCACTGATAGTAAGCTGGACAAAGAGGGGACCACCTATTCTAGCAGCCTGGGGGGGGTTATGGGGATTATGGGTTGCAGAAAGGGAACGGGGATGGGGGGAGGACAAATTTGGTGGTGGGTATTCCCATGATTCAATGTTAATATGTAATATGTACCTAAAATACTAATGTGAAAGATATGTAAGCCACTATGATCAAAATAAAAAATTATATATTAAAAAAGAAATGTATATTCTAGGCAGTGAACGTGACAAAATAATGCATGAGGCTGAAATCAGAATAGACATGCTTTTGTGAAAAAAATGAAAAAGGAGAGTGCTTTGCACAATTCTTCCTGTTTCCATTTGTCATGCCTGGCTACTCTGATCATCCAAATTTTGGAGGTTTGGGCAGCACTGTAGCTTCCCTACTGGCATTTATCAACAGTATACATAAGAACTTGCATCCATTCATGCCTTTAGAGATAAGTGGTAAACAATAGAAATGAATGATTTATACAGAGCATATATCTTCATTATCTTTACTGAATTCTGGCCCCATTATGGACCCTGCAGGAGAGACCTTATGGCTTGCAAGGAAGATAAATTTTGCCTTTTTTCTCCATCTGACAGAGTGCTAGATAGCTGAAAGGCATTATTGATGAATATAGCCACATTTCAGTCTATTAAGCTCTCTTGCCTCTGAATTTATGTAGTCTGGATTTACACAACAAATGGTATGCTGATTTCACTATCTCTCTTCCTCCCATAATTTTGCCTGAAACTTATCTTCTCTAGAACATAATTCAAAGGACTTGCATTATATGTAATCATGGTAACTAATGTGCAACATCCACCACCACTCTGCATTTGGTGGAAATCTGTAAGTCCTGAGTGTAGCTCAGGGCGATTATAAATTTAGTAGAATAACAATTAAAATCCGGGCATATTGAAGTATCATATTCAGTGTGGGGTTCTTCTTTTGTATTAAAAATGGTGGCCATCAATTGACTTGTGAAATATAAATTCTACTATGGTTCCAATGGTAAAATTCCAATCAGTCTTCCTTCTCCTGCAGCTATTCAAATGATTGGATTCTGCTCAAAATATACATTAAAAACTGTTTTTACAATATCCCAATTACCCAATATGATCACAAACACTTTGCATTATCCATTCCTTCTTTAAATAATAAGACATCTATACACAGATTTCAATAGACTGTTTTACCTGAGAGAATAAATAACTCACCTAATTTATTTTATTATGTTGTTGATATATCTATACAACTTTTCTGTTCAAAACTTCCTCATATTTACATTATCCACTACATTGATAATATTCTGATAGCATGTTCCAATGAGAGTGAGCTTCAAAGTCTATATTAGGATATAATGACAGATCTGTCAACAGTTGGATTACAAGCTTCAAAATAAAAAATTCAGATGTTGGCCCCATATAACTATTTAGGTATGTTCTTGAGCACACTATGGTATATTATCACAAAATATACCTCGAAACACTCAATGATTTTCTAAAATGTTGGGACATATTAACTGGGTGGCCGCTCTCTCGGTAACCCTAAATCAGAACTAAGCAAATGTTTTACTCTTTAGAAGGAAACTCTACACTAAATAGCCCATGGCATCTAATTCCAGAACCTCAGAATAAATTGAAGCTTTTTATGGGTTGCCTCCAGAAATTTTATTTTACTTAGTTTACCCTGGAGAATACGTATGGTTATTACTTTTTTCAACACGTCAATAATCAACAGCTTCCATTATGCAATTATCAGGTCCATTAGAATGAATTATCTACATTGAAACAACTTTACAGTACTCTACCAAACTTGTAATTAATAGAAGCTCTAATACAAAGGGAAAATGCGAGCACATACTTTACTGGAATATAATCCTTATATAATGTTATATATATAACATTACCTCATATAGTGTTACCTATTTCTAAAAAGGAAATAGACTCATCATTAACTTTCAATGAAGTTCTTAAAGAAATTTGACTCATTTATCAGGAAAATTTTTCTCAGAAAATCCAGTGGAAAAACTTGGGACTTTTCAGAAGGACTTACATTATAATCTCTTTCATTATTTGCACATTTCCTATCCCAATTGTACCAGTACTTTATATTAAATGCTCATCCTCGGAATAATGTGGGTTCATTGGCCCATTCCAACCACAATAGTGTGCACAAATTACAAATCTTAACAGCAAATGGAACTTGCCACCTTGATATAGCTACACTCACATGTGCCAGACCAATGTGATAGAGTAAGCAATTCAGCCTATGTAATAATAATTGTCAGTGCTAATAATTGTCAGTGCATCTGTATACACAACCCTGAGGTTTAAGATTTGCTTCAACAACTGAAAGCCATGTAACAAAAGTGCTCATAAACTCCCTGCCCCGAGTGGCCAGACCCCAAACTGTGCGCACCTTGCTCCCACCCCCACCCCGGGCTGCCTGCATCTTGGGAGAGGTTTGGAACTCCCTGCCTCAGTTTGCCAGACCCCAAACCTCACGCAACACCCCCTCCCCGGGTTGTCTGCATCTTGGGAAAGGTTTGGAACTCCCCGCCCTGCATCACCGAACACCAAACTGCGAGCACCTTGCTTCCACCCCCTCCCCAGGTTGCCTGCATCTTGGGGAAGGTTTGGAACTCCCCGCCCGCATTGCTGAACCCCAAGTAGTGCGCACCTCACTCTCACCTCAACCCCAGTTATTAATTTTTTCCTGTGTATCTGTTAGTTATTCACTTCTAATTTCAGTGCATTTTTACCTAAGATGGTAGTTCATACAATTTCTATTTTCTTGATTTTATGGAGGTATCTTTTCTGGGGCACCATGTTGTCTATCCTAGAGAGTGATCCATGTGCAATGGAGAAGCCAGGTATATGTACTTTGCCACGTTTTTTCATTTCTCATTTCAGAGATGGTATATTCTTTTTATGTTTCAGCCTGATTGACCTATGAAGGGTGGAGTGACAGGGTTATGTTGTGGTCTCCCACTATTATTATGTTGATATTGATGCCTTCTTTTTATATTTGGCAACGATTATTTTAAGTATTTTGCTTGTCCCGCATTGAGTGCATATATATTTAGGAGTGTGATGTCTTCCTATTATATATATACCTTGATTATTAGGAAATGCCCATCTTTGTACCTTATACATTTTTAGTTCTAAAGTTTGTGCGATTTGATTTTAATAGGATTAGTTCAGCTTCTTAACGGGAGTTTTTTTCTTGTATGATTATACTCCATCGTTTGATTTTAAGTTTGTTCTGACTATTCAGATGTGTTTCTAGTAGGCAACAAATGTTGGATTCCAAGATTTGATGCATTTTGACATTCTATGTCTCTTACATTTAATCCATTACCTTTGAGAGATCATTGTGATGGATTAATGTTATCTTTATGAAAGATTTTGGTGTGTCTCTTGGTCTTTCTTTTTCTTAAAGTAGACCTTTTAGTTTTGCTTTTTAGTCTGTAAAATTTCTGAGCTGTTCTTTAACTGTAGAGTTATGTATTCTTCCTTCAAACATGACCGTGAGTCTGCCTGTGTGAAGCATTTTTGCAAAGCATTCATTTCTTTGATTTTTCTCAAAATATCTCGCCACTGTATCTGAGCCTTGAGTGTTACATGTGCCAGGTCTCCTGTAAATCTTAAGGATGCTACGTTGAATGTAATGTCCCTTTTTAATCTTGATGCTTTAAGTATTCTATCCTATATGTGAGATTATTTTTGTGATTAGGATATCTCTTGGGTGCTTTTCTTCAGAACTCTTTTAGCTGGTACTCTTTGGGCATGCAGCATTTGGTTGTATGCACTCTTTAGGTCTAGGAGTTTTTCTGTAATGATACCCTTGACTATTGATTCTTTATGGGGATTTTCTTCCCGGTCTCTGGAACTCCCAATTATTCTTATGTTGTTTCTGTTGAGTTCATCAAAGACTTCTATTTTCATCTGTTCACATAGTTTGAGGATATTTTCTATTGTCTGATTATTTGTTTTAAGGCTCTTTTCCAGCCTCTTCTGTTTGCTTGGTGTTATTAAGCAGCTCATTTTCCAACTCACTTGATTCTATCCTCAGCCAATTTTACTCTGTTGGATAAGTTTTCCAGTGAAATTTTCATTTCACCTACTACTAAGTTTTCAGTCCTGTTATTTCAGTTCAGATATTTCTCATTTTTATTTTATTATACTTTTGATTCTTATTTGTGATTTATTCAGTTGATTCCATGCTTTCTTTGAGTTCTGTCATATTCCTCCATATCTCTTCTCTAAAGTCCTTGTCTGAGAAGGTAAAAAGGTGATTAACACTTTTCAGCTAATCAGAGTTGCTATATTCATTATTTTTGTATGATGGTGGTCTCTGTTGTTTTCTCATTGTCATGCTTATAGTGTATTCTTTCTACGTTTTGTGCTGGGATTCACTTACTAGGAGATGTGCAGGGACATAGAGTGGAGCAGAGCAGCCAAGGTCCTCTGTCTCTGCCCTTTTTCGCAGGGTTATCTCACCTCCATTGTCATGCATTCTGTGGGCTTTTCAGGGCTGGGTGTGTTCATGTGCCAGTGGTAGGTCAGGATGGCACCCCATTGAAGTTTGCATGACTCTCCACCCTATGTGGTCAGTGTTAACTCATCTCCTTTTATGCAAGTTCCATGGGTTCTTCTGCTCAGTCTGGGTCCTAGTGCCAGTGGCAGGTAGGTATAGCACCAGCTTTAAAGTACATGAGACTGGTGGGGATCAGGCTCCACCCTTCTTGGGCAGGGTCAGCTCAACTTGTTGACATGCCTTCCATGGATTCTTCAGGCAAAGGTGGGTCCTGGTGCTGGTGACAGGTCAAGATTGCATTTCTGTTGAATGCAAATGGCTGGTTCACTGTATATATTTCATGGATGCCAGTCTCAAAAAGAAACTCTGAGTATCACTATATCTTATCAGAACTTTTCAAATCAAAAACCCAGAAAGGCTTTTAGCTTTTTATCATTTTTTTGGGAGGGTCACACCCGGCAGTGCTCAGGGGTTACTCCTGACTCCATGCTCAGAAATTGCTCCTGGCAGGCATGGGGGACCATATGGGGCACCAGGATTCAAACCAATGACCTTTTGCATGAAAGGCAAACACCTTACCTCCATGCTATCTCCCGTTTTTTATCACTTTAAGAGACTATAGAAAATATCCTCTTGCATCCAAGCACTTCAGCTGCAATTTCAATTTGTACAGGAATTAAAATGTAGTAATTTAATATCTTTTTGAACAAATAAAACTTCAATTTATTATTATTATTCATGGTCCTATATCAGATAGATATGAAGGAGTGAAACTCTGAAAAATCCACAAAGCCCCATGTCAGAAGGAAGTAGCTGGAAGATTACATCACCCAAATCCCTAATCATCAAAGCTTACACTTCAAGGTAATTATAAATTTAGTTTAATTTTTTGCAAAAATTTCAATAACTTCATGAACTTTGCTCTAAATAATTTCTTGCTGTTTCAAATTGCCTCTTGGGTTATTTTTACAGAACATTCAAATTGCAGAAATATTAATCTACTTTTGCTAAGTGTAGTATGTTGCTATGGTTACTTTTCCTAAATAAGGTTTCTTTTTCTTTTCTGTTACCTTGGTAATGGAGCACCAAACCTCCCTGTGGTAAAAGAACATCTGCTTACTTCCAGCCTATTTGAACCACTGAATTAGCTTCTCCAACTGGGATCCTGAACCTTCAAAGGAAGCACAAATTCCTGACTGTGTTGAGCAGATCTGATGATGCCATCAGCTGAAGCCCTTTGGCAATGGAGAACCAAAAATTTCTGACTGCTGTGCACAGAATGATGATGTCATTAGCTGCAGCCCTTTGGATTTGACCTACCTGAAAGTTGATAGGCACTGTGGACCAATACATGGATATGATTCCTGCCTTCAAAAACTTTTCAATTTATGGAGAAAGGGGGAGTTCTTGTGTTACACTGCCATAATTACCATAAAAGATCTGACCCTTTAAAATGGTCCCTAATTACTGTCATATGGACACAGGTTCTGGAGTGGTATAAAAGCATTATTTTGAGTATGTGGGGTGGAGTGGGTGAGGGGTAGGTTCTGCTGCTGGCTGCTGGACTGTTACTCCCAGACATTGACTGCATTTTCCAGACAGCATTACTTAAAAATATTGTTGGCTATTTCTGTTATCTTGTAGCTTCTGCATTTTCCTCAATTCTGGTTCTTTATGATTAAATACTTGGCTAAGTCTCACCCTTAATCTCTGATTTCTATCTTTGTGTTCTGTTCAGCTTGAGCTATGTTTGATTTCTATGAGAATCCTCCATATTTCTATTCTAAACTCCTTATCTGAGAGATTGATAAGATGGTTTGTATTTGGGAGAGGGATCATCAGAGCTATCATCTTCATTCTCTGTGCATCAGGGGTCTCAAACTGCAGGCCGTTTGTGGCCCTCCGTAAAACATTTTGTGGCCCTGCCCTAGAGGGATCTTTTTTGTTTTGTTTTAGTTGTTTGGGTCACCCCCCCCCCCAATGTTCAAGGCTTACTACTGACTTTGCACTCAAGGATTACCCCGACTTTGCCTCCTGCAGCCCTCAGGTAAATTGAGTTTGAGACCCCTGCTGTGCATGGTGTTTGTCTACAAGATTTCCCACTGTCACGCTTGTAGTGTGATTTTTTTCCTACGTGTTATGGAGGGTTTCATTAGTTAGCAAGAGCACAAGGCCGCAAAGTGAAGTGGCCGCCCTCTTCTGGAGCCTCAAGGAAACAGTTTTCGCTGTGTCTTTCTTGGCCCTCCCAGAAGACAGAAGAGAAGAAAAACAGGTGAAGGTGACAGATCCTCTCAGTACTTCTCCCACTTGCTATGCTCACAGCAGGGACCAGACACCTCCCACCTTCACAGACAAAGGAGCAACCTTTCTTTTGGGGCACCTCTGGTAGCCAGTTTTTGCTGAGTCTTTCTTGGCCTTTCTGTTGGGGAGCCTCTAGGAGACAGTTTTCACTGGGTCTTTCTTGATTCTTTCTGCTGGGGTGCCTTAGGTAGCCATTTTTTCTGGGTTTTTCTTGGATTTCTGCTGGTGCGCCTCTAGGAGACAGTTTTCACAGGGTCTTTCCTGGCCTTCTCAAGAGAGTTTCAGGATACAGAAGAGAAGAGAAATAGGCAAAGGTGACAAGTTCCCTCAGTCTCTCTCCCAGTTGCTATGCTCCTCATCCTTAATCTCTATTCCTCTCTCTACCTAGAGTTTCCCTGTAAGACTGTTGCCTCCTTACTTTGCCTGTACTCCCATAGACCTGGTCTTGAGTTAAAAACTTTCTTGTCCTGCCTGATTTGCCTCTGGCAATTGGTGGACTCTGGCAGATATTAGTATGCTGAGTGAAATGATTATGATGAATTGGTGAAATGTAAAATAATTTTATTTTTTGTGAAGTTTAAAAATATAATAAATAGATATAATTATAATACCTAGAGACTATAGAGATGAGAATAAATAGTACCAGTCCATGGTAGCATGTTGCCACAAAGAATGGTTAATGCAATTAGGGTATTGAATAGGCTAAGTTGACAGTGATGTTTGTAACTGATCAGGGTGGAAAAAATTAGGTGCTGAAAGAAAAAAATTATAAGCATGATACTCCTTTTTAGAAAGAGTGTAAACTTCAGTGCCTTTCCCAGAGTAAGATAGAAGAGGATTGGAAGGAAACTGAGGACAGTGGTGGTGGGGAATGTGCACTGTATTGCAAAGCAAATTGCCTAAAAGGAAAAGAGGAAGAGAGAGAGGAAAGAAAGAGATAAAAATGTATGACCCATAAATATGAAATATTTGAGCCTTGGAGAGAGTGAGAGGGCAATGGTAAGTGAGAGTGAGGACAATGGTGGCAGGGAATATGCACTGGTAAAGGTTGTTGTACATTCTATGACTTTAACTAAATCGTGAACATCTTTGTCTGAGAAAAAATAACAACTGTATTATGAACAATCATATAACCATTGTGTTTAACTTAAAACTGTATTGAAATGTAGATTCACCATATAGCCATTTAAAATTTTTGTCAACTTTGATAATCACCAAGTAATTTTACATAATAATTTTAGAAATGTTGGATTGTAAATAAAATCAAAAATTGGACAATAAAATACATGCAGAAATCAATACAAAATTGAAAAATAAAATTTACACAAAATATTAATTATTTAGTAAAAATAATATAGGGCCCGGAGAGATAGTACAGTGGTGTTTGCCTTGCAAGCAGCCAATCCAGGACCAAAGGTGATTGGTTCAAATCCTAGTGTCCCATATGGTCCCATAGCTCCTGGCAGGAGCTATTTCTGATCAGACTGCCAGGAGTAACCCTTGAGCACCTCCGGGTGTGGCCCAAAAAACCAAATATATATATATATATATATTTGAATATATATTGAATATTTTATATTATATATAATATAATATATTATATAATATATAATATTATATATAATATATTATATAATATATTATATATAATATAAAATATTCAGTCTTGGTCACAGAAGAAAATAAGTAAATAAAAATCAAAGAGGTATTTACATATAAACTCTCATTGAATTTTTACTACTATTACTTTATTCAAAATTGCCCAAACATAGATGTAACCTAGGTATCTTCCAGTGGGTGAATGCATAAACTCTGGTGTATCCAAAAATGGGATATTATTAAACATTAAAAAGCATTATCAGTCAAGTCATGAAAACATGATGAAATGGAAAATGTATAGCTTGATATCTGCAGCAATTTATCTAGGACTCTACATACAACAAAATATTTTGAGACATGCCTTTTGCATAAATGGCACAGTATTCACATGAAATCTATACATATCAGTTAATCATCACATAAAATATTTAATGAATATATTTTAGCAAATATAAATGTAAAGATTTATGTCCTATTTTTAGGGAATAATAACAAAGGCAAAGGTCTTGCATCTTCAGTACAAAATCTGCCATCATAGTTCTCACTACATAGTAGTATTTTAAAGTCCATGGTTTGTTAAATCTAGGTTATGGAGAGCTGACTTATAACCATACAAAAGAAGATATCTTAAGACACAACACAATTCAAACTATATGACATGCAGAAAGTGGCAAAATCAAGGCACAATAAATAAATGTGTTTATAATGAGTAGAGGGCAGATAAAGCAATGAACAGATGGTACTGGCAGGTTGTTAGGGTGATGACTAATAGCGAATTCATTTCTATTCAAATGCATAGAAAGAACACTAAACCCTGAGAGATAATAATTTTTCACTGTAAATTCACTAGTTGTAATAAATATGCCACTCTGGGGGCTGGAGAGATAGCATGGAGGTAAGGCATTTGCCTTTCATGCAGAAGGTCATTAGTTCGAATCCAGCATCCCACATGGTCCCCCGTGCCTGCCAGGAGCAATTTCTGAGCATGGAGCCAGGAGTAACCCTGAGCACTGCCGGGTGTGACCCAAAAACCACAAAAAAATATGCCACTCTGATATGGGATGCTGATACTGCAAGAATCATTGTATGTCTGGGGCAAAAGATATATGAAATGTTTTTTCTCAATTATTTTGTGAGCCTACAACTACTCTAAATAATAACACATTTCCAACAATTTTAAGTTAAATAGGAAGTTCATTACTATACTAAATCATACCATGCTTTTGTCTAACAAATGAGACAAAAGATTTGCTGAAAGAGTGCTGAAGAAAATGACAATTCAAATCCCACTTGAAACGGAAAGTACATCACTTGATCACAGTACTTTGGAAAGTAATTTAATGAGAGGTCAATAAAATCATTTTTGTCTTATTAGAAATTAATATTATGGATAAGTCCAAATAGAAAGTAAGGTAATGATATTTTTTTACTAATTTGACTAATATTAAAATTAGACAGGATCTAGATGTTTAAAGGTAGAGTGGAAGCCTGATTGCTGCTAAACGCCATTGTAAGTGGCTGCTGACAGACTATAGGCTGTGGCTTTTGGCACCAATCCCAACCAGAAAGGTCTGCAGAAGCTATGTGATCCGAGGTGAGCTGGATGCCCAAGAAGGGTGGAGCCAGAGGAGCGAGCCTTTCTGCTCATTATGCACTGCTCACATCTTGTAGTCAATGAATCCTAGCACAACACACAGAAAACATCACACTACAGGAATGACAATAGAAAAACAAAATAGGCCAAGACCATGCATAGAGAATGAAGATGACTGCTCTGATGACCCCAAAAGTGCCAACCATTTGATTAAACTTTGAAATGAAGAGTTTAGAGAAGAAATATGAAGGATTTTTATAGAACTCAAAGAAAGCATAAATCGAGATGAACAAACAACATAAGAATCAAGAGATTATGAAAATAGAAGTCAGAAAATACCAAACTGAAATGACAGGACTGAAAAACTAAGTAGGCAAAATGAAAAACTCACTGAAAAGTCTCACAAAGAGAATTACAGCATTTAAGGAACAAATTGGTGAGCTGAAAGATGAGGTGCATAACAACTCCATATGAAAGAGGAGATTTGGACCCGCACCCGATAAGATGTCCCCACCCCACGAATGTGGGGTCTATTCCTGCCATGTGATTGGGCACCCAGAGACTTAAAAAGGATGGCTGCCATACTCTCTGCCTTCTTTCAGCTGAGCCAGTCCAGAGACACCAAGGATCATAATCTCTCCAGGACCCACACCCGAAAATAGGGGCTTCTTTAACTCCTAAACTCCATTTCTCCACATTGTAAGATGCAATCTACAGCCTTACTAATGGAGAAATTTTGCAGTACACCCCCATGTTTAAAGAAATCAAGATGGTTGCTCTGATAACCCAAAAAGTGGGAAACAGCAAGGTATCCTCTCAAATAAGAGGTTTACAGTAGAATTATGAAAATGTTCAGGGAGCTCAAAAAAGCATTAATAGACTTGACTAGAGCACAATTAAGCATCAAGAGGATTTGACGACTGAAATTAGAAATTTTCACACTGAAATAACAGATCTGAAAAACTCAGCTTATGCAACTCTTGCCAGATATGAGGTTTGGGGAGATCCCATGCTGGAGGCCTTCTCCCTAGCCTGAGGAGAGCTGGGAGGCTTGGCAGACCTCCAGCTATCCCCCTCTTTCTCCCGGGACTCCAGGCCTTCCCTGGGCCGCAGTCCAGGTGGACTCTATAGGGGTCATCAGGCTTTCCCCCTACCTCTCCCTACACTAATGGGAATGTGCTTTGGGAGGAGGCTGGGCCATTCTAGCACTGGTTTATGCTGGGACAGTCACTGGAAATTTTTTCTCTTTGGTCTCCATTTCAAAAACCATGTAGGGGCTAGTGCTTCCACACATATAATATATATTGATAGTATTATATTCATGTAGCTTATATATGCATAATATCCATCTTGCATTGTGACCTTGATACTGCCCTATAAAGCTCATTTCTAATTCTTTACTTCCTCAGTCCCAACCATTATTTTCCCCCATTTACCCATGTAGGTGCAGCTCATGACAAGAAGCTCACCACATAGAGTGATGAGTGCAGTTAGAGAAGTAAATACACTGAAAACTATCATAACAATGTGAATGAATGAGGGGAATAGAAAGCCTGTCTCGAGTACAGGTGTGGGTGGGGTGTGGAGAAGGGATATCTGGGAAATTGGTGGTGGAAATCTTGCACTGGTGAAGGGGGGTGTTCTTTACATGACTGTAATCATACAACTACAATCATACTTGTAATCATGGTGTTTAAATAAAGATAATTTTAAAAAATAATTCAAGAACTAAGCATAAAAAAGAAAGAGGAGATTGGAAAATAGTCTTAAAATAATGATTAGACAATCAAAAATACTCAAAGACTGTGAACAGATGAAAATAGAAGTCTTCAATAAACTCAACAGAAACAACATAAAAGTCATTGGACTCCCAGACACCCATAAAGAAAATGCTGAGGAAGAATCAACAGTCAAGGAAATCATTACAGAGAAACTCCCAGAGCTAAAGATGCATTCATCCAAATCCTGAATGCCCGAAGAATTCTATCTAAAAGAGATACAAAAAATTACCCAAGACATATCCTAACCACAATGACAAATCCTGCAGATATAGAATTCTGAAAGCATAAAAATCAAAAAGGAAATTATATTCAAAGGAGCTTCCTTAAGATTTACAGCAGACCTGTCACAAGAAACCCTCAAGGTCCTTCTTTGGCTAGCGCTTGCAAGGCAGACACCTTACCTCTAGTGCCACCTCACCTGCCCCTCAAAATGATCTTTTATATTTAAACATATCCATCACTATTGAGGAAAATTTAAATGGCAATAAAGAGTCGTCCCCAAAACAAAAGCCCAGGCCCAGGTGAAGTCACAAACGAATTCTTTCAAAATTTTCAAGAAGAAATACTATCAATACTTTTCAGGCTCAATAATAAAATGGAAGAAACAGCAACACTACCAAATAGCTTTTATGATCCTAATATTATCCTGATATCAAAAACAGAGAAACTGCAAAAAAAAAGAAAACTACAGATCACTAACCCTGATGTACATAGACTCAAAGATCCTCAACAAAATCCTGGTAAATAGCATCAGGAAGGTGATACATTAGGACAAGTAGGTTTCATGCCAGGAATGCAAGGATGCTTTAATAAGTAAATCAATATATAATACACCATATCAACTATAGAAATATCAAAAAGCATATGATCATAAAATAGATGCTGAGAAAGCATTTGATAAGGTCCAACATCTATTCACGATAGATACTCTCAACAAGATGGGAATGGAATGAACTTATCTCAATATAGTCAAGGCAATCTAACACAATGAATGGCCAATATTATTTTCATTTTTGATAAACTAAAACCTTTCCTCTAAAATCTTGTTCTAGGTTAAGGCCGCCCCCTCTCACCACTCCTATGTAACATAATACTGGAAGTACTTCACAGTAATTAGGCAAGAAAAAGGTATCAGTGGAGTCCAGATAAGAAAGGAAGAAGTCAAGCTCTCACTGTTTGCAGATGGCATGATACTATATTTAGAAAATCCTAAATACTATCAAAAAGCTTCTATAAACAATAGATTCATATAGCAAAGGGGAAGGTTACAAAATTAGCACGCAAATATCAATGGCCTTCTTATACTCCAATAATGATAGAGAAGAAATGAACAACAAAATAACAATTTCATTCACATTAGTGCCACAGAAACACAAATACATTGAAGTCAACTTAAAAGGTAAAGGACCTATAAAAGTAAATTACAAAACACTGCTTCAAAAAATAAAGGAGTACATACTGAAATGAAAACATATCCTGTTCACGGATCAGAAGGATTAAAATAATTAAAATGGCAATACTCACCCATAGAATTGTACAGATTTATTTTATTTGTATTTGTTTAATAATATTGTTATTTAAACACCATGATTACAAACATGATTGTAGTTGGGTTTCAGTCATAAAAAGAACACCCCCTTTCACTAGTGCAACATTCCCATCACCATCTCATGACCATGCCTCATCTCCCTCCTCTCTCACACCCTGCCTGTATTTGAGACAAGCATTCTACTTTCCTCACCCATTGACATTGTTCAGAAAGCTCTCAGTGCAGTTATTTCTCTAACGGCACTCACCACTCTTGGTGAGCTTCATATTATGAGCAGGTCCTTCTGGCCCTTATCTCTGGAAACTATTTCAATAATGTCTTTTATATTTCTTAAATCCCACAGATGAGTGAGACTATTCTGTATCTCTCCCTCTGACTTATTTCACTCAGCATAATAGATGACATGTACATCCTTGCATATGAAAATTTCATGACTTCATCTCTCCTGATGGCTGCATAATATTCCATTGTGTATGAGTACCACAGCTTCTTTATCCATTAATCTGTTGAAAGGCATTTTGGTTTTTTTTCAGGTTCTGGCTATTGTAAATAGCATTACAATGAATATAGATGTGAGGAAGGGATTTTTGTATTGCGTTTTTGTGTTCCCAGGGTATATCCCTAAGAGTGGTATATGTGAGCTCAATTTTCAGTTTTGTGAGGAACCTCTATGTTGTTTTCCATAAGGATTGGATGAGATGGTGTTCCCACCAGCTGTGAATGAGAGTTCCTTTCTCATCACATCCCTGCCAGCATTGATTGCTCATACAAGAAAAGCACGCTTCTGTTTGCACCACCACTCTGGCCCCTGATATCGAAGTCTTTAATCTATTTGCATTTGACCTTTGTGCATGATATTAGATGAAGTTCTGAGTTAGATTTTTTTGCAAGTGGCTGACCAGTTGTGCCAACACTACTTGTTGAAGAGGCGTTCCTTTCTCTTTTTGGCATTCATTGCCCCTTTATCAAAGACCAATTGATAATATGTCTTGGGAGCATTCTCTGAATACTGTAGTCTATCTCACTACCATGTTGTTTTAATGGTTATAGCTTTGTAAGACAATTTAAAGTTGGTGAAAATAATGCATCCCATCTTTCTTTTCCCAAGGGTAGCTCTAGCTATTCGTGTGTGTTTATTGTTTCTGACTAATATAAGGAGTGTTTAATCATATCTTTAAAAAACGTCATTGGTATCCTTAGAGGGTATTTATTAAATCTGTTCAATGTTTTGGGGAGTATTGACATTTTAATGATGTTAATCCTCCCAATCCCCGAGTAAGGTCTGAGTCTCCATTTCCTTACATCCTCTTTTATTTCATGAAACAGGGTTTTGTAGTTTCTATGTTTAGGTCCTTCACAGCTTTAGTTAAGTTGACTCCAAGATACTTGAGATTGTGTGACACTCATGTGAATGGAATTGTTTTTGTTGTCCTGTTCTTTTCTGATATTAATGGCATATAAAAATGGTCACTGATTTATGTGTGTTAATTTTGTAGCCTGCCACTTTGCTATCTGAACCTATGGCTTCTAGAAGATTTTTGGTAGAGTCTTTATTGTTTTCTAAATATAGTATCATGCCATCTGGAAACAGTGAGAGCTTGACAACTTCCTTTCCTATCTGGATGCCCTTGATATCTTTTTCTTGTGTAATTGCTATGGAAAGAATTTCCAGCACTATTTTGAATAGGAGTGGTGAGAGAAGACAGCCTGTTTTGTACCAGATTTTAAAAGAAAGGTTTTTTTATATTTTATTTTAACGCCTTGATTACATACATAATTGTGTTTGGGTTTCAGTCATGTAAAGA
>PVKC010019183.1:0-19240 GCA_004027635.1 Crocidura indochinensis
GATGTGCAGTAGAACAAAATCATGTTGTGTAGATGCAAAACATGTGCTTTACCCACTGAGCTATCTCTCCCAGTGCATATCTAGATCATAATTAAGTGCAACATTTTCAGGTTGATGTTAACTATCATTTTATGAATCAGGCAATAGTTCAGCGATGATCAAAGAGATAGGACAGTGTGTAGGATGTTTTCTTTGCACTTCAATCTCTGGTATCTATATGAATCACCAAACCCCCCAGGAGTAATTCCTAAGTGAAAAGTTCAGAGGAGCACATGAGCACAGCCTCCGAACCAAAATTAATACATAAATAAATGCAAAGAATAATAGACTAAAACATTATTAAAATTTAATAAGACATAAAAATATTTAAATTTAATATTTTATTATATTACTCTTTTCATTTCACTCAAAACTCAGTTTTCTCAAATTGTTCAATCTTTGTAGACTTTACCATTTATTTTTTTTATTTGACTAGCTTTTTAAGATAAATATATTTAAAATCATTATCTTATATTTAACATTAACCTGGTTCAGTCTTATATAATTTGAAAAAATATATTTCTTTTTGACCACCAGAGCTCATGTCTGTGAATATCTATGTATTGCAAAGAACAGTGCTAGTCATTTATTTTTATAAAACTATGTTCTAGATACCTTATAAAACTGAGTCTCTTATAGTTGATTATAAATTTTTACACAAAATATGTAAAGTAATGGAAATTAAATAGAGAAATACACACATATCTAATTTTTCTATTTATATGTAAGTTTATTTTGATATGTACATAGTAAAAATAAATTGTTTAAAATATACTTTCTATTATTAGAATGCTTACATATTACATGTGTGCAGCTAAATGTACTAGTATTTCATATTTAAATGCTACTACATAAAATTTATATCCATGTAAGTTACACATATGTTAGGTTTGTATGTATATATTGAAATAGAGAGAAAGAAAAATTAACACTACTGGAACTCATAAAAAAGAAAGAACTAACCAATACATTTCAGGTATAATGACAAAAAAAAAGTATAGAGGATGTGATAGTAAAACTGGAGAGGAGGGATCCACAGATATAGTTAAATGGGTAGGACATTTGCCTTGCACATGGACCCTGGTTTTATCCCCAGCACTCCTTGTGGTCCCTTGAATATGTCAAGATGATCCCTCAGCACAGGACCAGAAGAAACCACTGAGAACTACTGGACATGTCCTGAAAGCATAGAGTTGAGAAGAATCTCTTCTCTAAAAGGAGTGTTAAGACCCCTGAATAATTAAGATAATGACAGAAACTATTTATTAAAGTCAGAAATTGTCTGACCTTAAAAGTTACTCTCATTGCTTTACTTCACTCTGCTTAACCTTAAAAGATATTTTGTATATTTTTCTTTTCAGCACAAATTATCTCTTGAATATGTATATGCCTCTCTTTCCACTCATAGTTCCCTAAATTATTTTCCTTAAATACAGCTCTTTTGCTTCAGTAAATAATTAACATTAATTACAAATTTAACAAAAATTACCTTCATCTGTCTTCTTTTCTTAAGAGAAAGTTTTTTTTTTTTTGCTTGTTTAGAGATATATAATAGCAAAGGCATAATCCAAATTTAAAGAATGGCTATTTCTAGCACAGTAAATGACAGTACACAAATATATTCCTGTTCAAGTAATTTGGTGAATTTAGGAAATTAGGCACCAGGAAACTGATTAGATAATAATTAATAATATGATCCCTAGATTCATCTCCTTCCATATTAATATTCTAAGAAAGAAATTTGTAGCATTTCTTGTCAAATGACACTTATACAATGTTCCAGTTTATTCTCTGAAAGAAAATTGAGTGTTATTTAGCTTTCTTTATGAAATATAGAAATAGAGCAAAAATAATTAAAATATGTAAATAAATTACAGATAAATTTTGTATTATCACATTTTATCCTACTTCAATAATAAAAATAAGTAAAATTATACCTTACTTTAACAATAGCAAAAAATAAGGATAAACAAAGAAGTAAAATTGTGCTCCCAGCCAGAATGACATTTTCCAAAAAGCCCCAGGTGGTTGGTTGAAAAAGAAAACTTTAGAGACAAGTTTGGGGCTTCAGAGATTGAATTTGCCACAAACTATTAAAACTGTAAAGATTGCTTTCCAAAACTGTTTATTTCTGCAAGCGAGTGGGGAAATCTTATGGCCAGAAAGAAATAGAATAGAGTTAGTTTCCAGTGTATCTTGAGATTCAAGGTTTGCTTTTCACCTTATTTTCTTACAGGGGAAGATGAAATAGGAAGAAAAATAAAATACAGAAGTTTGGCTTAGAAATCCAAAAGGGAGGAGTTGGCAAGTTTAGCAAAAAAGGTCAAGGTCCTGCAGGAACACAGTTGCTTTCATGTTCACTGGATAGAGGTGGGTTGTTATGATGTGTGGAAATGCTTCAGCTTACAAAATCCAGAAGGGAACATTCCTCATCCATCTTACTGCCTCCAAACCCCAAATGATCAATTTTGCTCAGGTCCTTGTAGAGCTGAAAATACTACTAATGCACATATAGTTTTATTTTGTTTCTATATAGAAGTAAACATATAAATGCTATGACTTTTCTAAGTTTATCTTTACTGGTACTCAGGTTTCAGCGTGGCTTTCTTACTTTACATTGTTGGGGTGGAACTTGGAAAAAGAATCAATCGCATTCCTAGATTTAGATCAAGTTTATGGTTTTTGTTTTCTCAAGAATTTTGCTTTTCATCAACAATCCAAGAATCCTTCTCAATTATTTTAATCTTCTGGTATCACTAGTCTGTCTTTAAAATATTGAATGGGAACTGACCCAGCTGCTTCATGAAATGGGAAGTAGAGAGGTTTCTGTCTTCCTCAAATAATGTCTTACAGGTACTAATAGTACAGAGTGAACACAATTAGAATGAGTTTCAGAATGGAATAAATGACAAACATATATGAAGAGAATAAAATATTGTGCAACAACATCTAGCCAGAAAATAGAGCTAGCCAGAACAATAAATAGTACATGAGGAGGGAGCTTGCCTTGCATGTCGCTTAACCGGGTTCTGTCTTCAGTATCTCATGTGTTCCTCCTGCACCACAAGAAGTGATCTCAGAGCATAGATTCAGGAGTATGCCTTGAGCATCTCTGGGTGTCCCTTCTTTCCTCCACCCTGCCAAAGAAGATAGAGCCATTTAGTGGAATCTTGTAGATTATCTTCTCTTTAAGCTACAGCAACTAGAACATAGAACAAACTGCTATGCCGCCAACCCATTCTCCAAATCATAGAATGATGAAAATGCATGAAATCATTTCTTTTAAGCAAAACATTCAGTTTTACCCTGAAAATAATGCAAAGTACTACAACCGAGAACCAATTTATTTCAAATTATTTGTATGTTTCTGAGAGCACGTTTTTGAAATCATAAAATTTGCTCTGCATGTGGTATCCTCCAAGCTTCATATTAGGTGTTTTACTATTTTTCTCTTTTCTGTGTTGAGGACTCTACTTGTCTAGTCCTTAAAAATTTACATTTTCCTCTAAATTCCTTCTTGATTTAGATTGGTTTTGATTAAATTTCTACTCTATAGTTACTTTCATTTTACAAAGACACCACACATAAATGAAGAATATCATTATTTTTTGTTCTAAATCGTGATGTGTCTCTAACTCTTTCGTGTTAAAAGGAATAATGCAATTTGCTCCTTAACTAGTTTGCTAAGTTTACACTAGAAAAGGAGCAGTTTTTTTTTAAACTAAAGTTTCTAGTTGATATTGATATAACAAATATTTGGGGTTTTGTTTGTTTGTTTTTGTTTATTTGTTTTTGGAGAAACCACACCAGCAAAGCTCAGAGATTACTTCTCTCTCTGTATTCAGAGATCACACAGGGAGGGGCTGAGGGGCCATATAGGATATTGAGAATCAAACCCAGGTCAGCCATGTGCCAGGCTCATGCCTTATCAACTATACTATTGCTCTTAACTCTGATTTGCCAAATACTAAAGCCTCAGTCTAGGTCGAAATTATAGCCTGTCATTACATTATTTTAAAATCTCCTGCTTTCATGTTTTCACTGCAGTTAGTACACATAGTTTGGTTGTTTTCACATAATGCTGAGTAAAATCAGCTAACAGAAAAAGGATGGATATAGAATAATTCATCGTATGTGAGATTTTAAAGATACATAACACGATAGCAATCAATGAAAAACATAGGTAACAAAATGGGATTTTTCCACAGGATTGACTGATTGTGGATAGGTGTCATGAGGTGAGGGAGGGATATTAGGATCTTGGGGGAAGTAGGGGGATCCACAAGCGATGAGTATATGCATGAGAATTATTAATGGTATTAAAGAACAACAAATCCAATGAAAAACATTTTAACAAAGAAATCTCCAATTAGGTTTAACTCAAAATTACATTAATTGTGAGATAAAATATTTTTAAGTCACCCCTTCTATCAGCATTGATTTTCTGCAGTTGCTCAATTTTAGTTTTCTCTTAACTGACAAAGCTAGATTTATCATTTAAATTATATAACTCAATTAGATGAATTTTCCTTATTTTTGCAAAGATAAATATCTCATAGAAATTTTTACTTAATGCTGATCATTTTAATACCTTATCATCCCAGAAATTTTTAGAGTAAGCACTCTGGCTAAGTAAATTGTTTTCTGTGTAAATTAATTAAATTATTCTTGAGGGATGTATTTCTTCTTGAAAGATGCATTTCAATATTGCTAAACTTCCCCTCCTTGAGGGAGAGCACAATACAGTCCTTTACTACTACAAATGATACAGTTTATTTTAACACCCACTTTTTAAGCATAATTTTATGGATAATATTTTCAAAATAAAATATCAATAATTCAGTAAGTCAATTTTTGAATTAGTTTCTAAATACTTTGGGATGATTAAATATCTCCACTGATTCTTCACATAACTCACACTTAAATTCATTCATATTTTCATATTCATGATCAGTATTTATTTATTGGAACAATGAAAAATATTTATATTTGGGGCCATATATAGAGAGAGCAGGCAAAGTGTTTCTCTGACAGATGGCCAAACAAGGCTCTATCTCTGTCACGGTCTATAATCCCGTAAGCAGTGCTAGGAGTAAGCCCAAAGTATTACTGAGTGTGTTTCCCCGAGACCAAACAAACTAAAATATTTTTTGTTGCTAACTATAGAAAATAAATATAATTAGTCATTTTACCTGGTCAGAGGATAGTAAAAAAGTAATATTCGCATTTCAATGGACCACAAATTGCATGGCTTAGTGAGGCAGGAACGTAGGTAAAATAAAGCAATAGTAAGGTAAAATAAAGCAATAGTGTTTAATATCTTATGAACTAAAATATGTCCCACCCTCACCCTTTTATCTTTGAGTCCTAAGGTTTACTTTCTCTGAGTGTGAGAAATAAGATCAATTTTGAAATGTTAAAGATGTGATTTACTTAAAATTAGACTATCAAGGAAATTTCTAATGCAATTTCTATAATGCTCTTTTCTCTATGCTTGTATAGATTCAAACCAGGGAAAGAAGAAAATAAAACTGCCAACACCATGACCCTAAATTTCAATTGTTTCAACTTTTAATGCATAAAATGCCATAGCTAGTAAGATATACAAATTGATTTTTGAACAATTATGCATATATACATTTTTATTTGGGGGGGGGGTTTGGGCCACACCCAGTGATACTCAGGGGTTACTCCTGGCTATGCTCTCAGAAGTCGCTCCTGGCTTGGGGGACCATATGAACCGCAGTCCATCCAAGGCTAGCAAAGGCAAGGCAGGCACCTTACCTCCAGCGCCACCACCCGGCCCCCACATATATACATTTTTATATACATAAGCTAAATCACTCAATCTGTTGTGTTTTGTTATTGAGCTTCTGGAGATTTCCTTGAAAGCTTGAACTATCTGTATGATGCTGAAAATTTGAGATCATAAACAAAATAGACAGTTTTCTCAGAAGCTTATTTTAGCTAACTAAAATATTAACCTCTTAGAAAGGAGTTTATAAAAATATTCCCTTTGGAGAGTATGCTTCCAAAAAGGATCCAAAGAAAAGCTTACCATAAAATCTATGTGAATGAATATCATGGCCAATCAATAAAACAGGAAGATCATCATACTTATATAAGCTGCATAAGCCCAAACTTATCTATTTCCCATATGCTCTCAAAAAATATAATTGACTTACAATAAAAGGATTCATTTTCCTCATAATGTTATTTCTTCCCCGTTTTTTGCCTTAATAAGATTATAAACCTATATCTTTATTAATTGTAATCATTTCATAAGTAAAGATTTTTATTTTTGTTGTCATTATCACATTCATGCAACCACTTTCTTTTTATACTGTTAATATCTTCTATGCCCATGTCATTGATAGGATCCAGGTATTGAGGCTATGAAGTAGAGGGAATATTTTTCCTCAATTTAGTGCTGTCAAATTAATGACACCAGATATATACTACAAAGAAAAAGAATGAGGAGGGTAGATGCTCTTCATGAGTTTAAAGGTCATTGGAAATGCTTTTGAGGAGATGACATTTGAGCTGAGACATGAATTAAATGATGATTTGAGGAAACTGACATTTGAGCTAACTAAAATACAAGATGATCTGGGGAATATGAACTATAAAACACAAAGTCCCTAAGGCAGAGAGCAAGTTTGATGTGCTCTGGGAATGAAAAGGCCAGAGTGAACAGAGCAAACGATGGATCGAAATGAGGAAAAGACAGAGGGCCTTCTGTCCTTCTGTCTTGAGGTGTTAGAAATAGGTGAGTTAATGAAAGCCTCTGGAAGGACTCCACACATTCCCAGAGTATATGACCCCTCTCTCTTTTTTTATTTACTTATTTTTATTTATCCGTTTTTTCTTTATCTTCTATTTTTTCTTCTTTCTCAAACAAATCCACATAACTTATACTGACTAGTCCTCCTTCCCAATCAGGGGGGGGAAGGGCGGTAACCAAGACCAAACAGGTGTAAGACCACCAAGAAGCAAATTAGACGCAGAGGAGACCACTTGCTTTAGCAACCCCGGGAGGGCGGGAGGGCGGTAGGGGAGAGGATATGGGAACAAGGATGGGAACTGAGGTGGACAGAGGACTTTTTGGTGATGGGAGTTCCCCTGATTTTATGTTAATTTGTACCTAAAATATGATTGCCAATGATATGTAACCCAACATGTTTAAAAATAAAAATTATATTAAAAAAAAAGAAATAGGTGAGTTGTTTGAGTTTAACCCCCACTTTGAGATAAGCTATTGAAAGAGATTCATGTAAGTCAGTTTTAAATTAAAGTAAAAATGTTAAACATCAAGCAAACAAATAAAAAAGGCCCAACATTCCACAGAGAATGCTTTATTTTATGTTTTGTTTCCCAAGTATAATTGAGCAATTAACCTGCCCAAAAGAGAGTAGACATCTTTTTTAAGCTCATTTGAGTTTTTAATATAATACACAAACCTTCTAAATAAAAGAATCACATTAGTGCACTTTTAAGAGAGAAAATTTACTTTTAACCAATCTTTGAAAATGAGCAGTATTCCCTAGAGATAAATTGTGTTATAGCTCTTGTTTCAAACTTCATTTAAAGCATGTTTATTTTTATTATGTTGTGACTATCCAGTCTACAAGCATCTGATTATTCAAATAAAAGAATAATCATTATAGATTCCTTAACTTATAATGTTGGAGACCTGGCTAGTAAATATTATCTTCATAATATAGTAAATGCATGAATAATTCTCTTTATTTCAGTGTTAATAATTTAAGTGCTATTTCTTTTCAGAACATATGGCGAATTCTATAAATTAGTAAGTGAATTATTTATAAAGGAAACATTAGATCATTAATGTAGATTTCTTAGAAAGAGAGTTAAATATCTGAATATAATAAATATTAAATGTTGGACATCTCCAAGGATTCAAGATTGTTTTTATTAGATGGTCATTAGTTTTGCTATACTTTATAAACAGAAGTGAACACCTATCACATTTATGTTGTTTTCTTATTATAAACAAACTTAAATATCATGAACATAATCCCAAATATCCATTTGCTTACACCTTGGCAGGAGCATTTGGTAGTGATGGGTTCCTCCTCTTGATATAGTTGAACACATTATTCATAAAAATACTGTAGATATAAGTATTCAATAGAGCAATAAGCAATATCTATTAATTCTAATGATAATAGGGGCATAACAGGGTTCAAAGTAGTTGTGAATATTTATAACAACATGTTCCTTGAACAAAGTTTTATCTGATAATATATTTATTAGTTTTAACAATGCACTCTGTTATCATTATTGTGCTTTAATGTTTGTTTGTTGTTGTTGTGTCTGACATAGGTCCTTTAAATCAGTATGTAAATTCTCTGTTTTAATTGCTTCACAAATAGGGCAATTATAAGTCTGATAAAAACAGTCAGGTATTGAAATTATTGGACTTTACTGCATTTTCTCCACAAACTGGCAAAATAATAAGATGTAACTAGCAAGGTTCTTAGCATAATAAGATATAATTGTTCACTTAAAGGCTAACCCTTTTGTAGGAAACAGATTTTATATTTTCCTGCTTACACTTACAAGAATTGTGATTTTCTTTACATGATTTGTGTGATTGTCACTTACTTTCTGATCCCCAGTTTTTATTCCAGTTTCTCTTGCTGAAATTTTTTTTGTTGATTTTGTTCCATATCACTGAAACTACAGAACAGCCTACTTATAACACACTCAGAAATAATTGTCTGAATTTAAATAAAATCAACAAGATATTTAAATATTAACTGTGAGTATTTAGAAACTAGCAAGCTTTTGAAAATATTTGTATTCTCTTATAATTCATGATTAAAATGAGATGATACAACATAAGCATGTATTCAATTTTATAAAGCAATAAAAAGATAAATTAATAATCATACATTAAGTTTTTCTGAGATTCCCAATTTCATCTACTTATTATATTAAGCTCATTTTTTAATTTTTATTTTGATCATAATGGTTTACATATCTTTCACAGTAGTATCAATGTAGTATCAATGTAGTATCAACATTGAATCAGGGGAATACCCATCACCAAATTTGTCCTCCCCCCATCCCAGTTCCCCTTCTGCAACCCATATACCCCATCATCACCCTCCCCAGACTGCTAGTGTAGGTGCTCCCCTCTTTGTCCAGCTCACTATTAGTGATCATATATCTGTTTGGTCCTGGTACCCTCTCCTGTCTCCCCCTCTATTTAAGAAGCAGAGCTAGATAAATCAAGTTATGTGGCTTTGTTTGAAGGAAAGAAAAGCAATAGATTGGGGTACAAAATAAGGGGAAAAATATACTGAAAATAGGTGGAGTCCTTTCAAAGGATTTCAACCTCAGTTTGAGAGAGGATGTGATAAAGGCAATTGAAACACCACCACAATGCAGAAAAGAAATATCAAATTAAATATTCAGTGAGCACCACAGCAATAAAGGCGAGCACCACACAACAGACTCATTTGTGAAATCAGCTCATGCCGGAGTGCAAAAAGAAAGAGAATGATAAGATAGAATAAACTAAAATAATATTGGATACATCAACTTCAATCTCAACACTAATATAAATACATCAAAAAAATCGATCAATCGATAAATATGTATGTGATATTAAGCTCACTTGATTAGATATTCCAATTGATAATTAATTACATATTAAGTTTTCTACTTTCCTTTATTATTTTCAATTTTAAAAAGTCACTTAAATATTTTAAAATAAAATTATGTTCACAGAATTTTTAGTGGAACATTAAGGAGAGATGATTTTAAGGAGCTCAAAAACAACAAAATAAGAATTATAATAAGTAGTTGGATGATTATGATATCACATATTTTCTATTATTGCTGTAATAGTTTACAGCAATAAATAAATAAAATAAATTTATTTTACTGTTTTGATTCATTAACTTTTATTTATTTGAGAATGGTAACTGACATATCAAAGTAGGACCTTGATTAATGTATATAAGTGAATTATATCACCTTAAAAATAATCAGTGATCTGAAAACTTTATAAAGACTTAGGATCACTTGCATTGTAGTTGGCAAAATAGTAGCACTCTCTACTAATTTCTCTTGGTTCTGTTTATATTCATATCTTTTAAGTGAACAATTATATCTTATTATGCCAAAACCTTGCTAGTTTGCGGAGAAAATGCAGTAAAGTCCAAAAATTTCAATATCTGACAGCTTTTAACAGACATAATTGCCCTAAATATTTTTATATGGTTTGCATTAAATCTGTACAATGCTTTGGAGAGTATTGCAATTTTAATGATATTAATTCTGCTAATCCATAATCAAGGTATGTGTTTCCATTGCCACGTGTCTTCTCTTATTTCTTGAAGCAGGGTTTTGTAGTTTTCTTTGTATAGGTCTTTCACATCTTTAGTTAAGTTGACTCCAAGATAATTGAGTTTATGTGACACTAATGTGAAAGGGGTTGTTTTCTTAATGTCCATTTCTTCTCTATCATTATAAGTGTATAAGAAAGCAAATTATTTTTGTGTGTTAATTTTGTAGCCTGCCACTTTACTTTATGAATCTATTGTTTCTAGAAACATTTTGGTAAAATCTTTTGGGTTTTCTAAATATAGTACTATGTCATCTGCAAACAGTGTGAGCTTAACTTCTTCCTTTCCTATCAGGATACCCTTGATATCTTCTTGCCTAATCATTATAGCGAGTACTTCCAGTAATATGTTGAATATGAGTGATGAGAGAGGACAGCTTTGTCTTGTACCAGATTTTAGAGGAATGGATTTTAGATTTTTTCCATTGAGAAAACCATTTGCCATTCATTTGTGGTATATGGCCTTATCCATAATGAGAAAAGTTCATTCAAATCTTGATGAGAGTTTTTTTAATCAAGAATGGGAGTTGGTCATTATCAAATGCTTTCTCTGCATCTATTGATAAGTTCATATGGCTTTTAATTTTCTTGTTGTTAATGTAGTGTATTATATTGATTGATTTATGGATGTTAAACCATGCCTGCATTCCTGGAATGAAACCTATTTGGTCGTGGTGAATGACTTCCTTGATGAGCCATTGGATCCTATTTGCTAGAATTTGTTGAGGATCTTTACATCCGTGTTCCTCAGACATATTGGTCAGTAATTTTCTTTGGTATCAAGGTGATGTTGGCTTCTTAAAAGCTATTTGGAAGTGTACCTGTTTTTTCAAATTCTTGAAAGAGCCTGGCCAGGATTGGTAGTAGTTCCTCTTGAATGGTTTGAAAGAATTTATTAGTGAATCCATCTGGGCCTGGGCTTTTAGTTTGGGACAGATATTTGATTACCGTTTAATTTCCATAATAGTGATGGGGATGTTTAGATAAGCTACATCCTCCTTATGCAACTGTGGAAGGTTATAAGAGTCCAAGAATTTATCCATTTTTTTCAGGTTCTCATGTTTTGTGGCATAGAGTTTATCAAAGTAGTCTTTATTTACCCTTTGTATCTCTGAAATATCTCTAGTGATCTACCCTTTTTATTTCTTATATGGTTTGTCAAGTTTTTCTGTGAGTTTTGCTAGTGTTTATCAATCATGTTTAGTTTTTCAAAGAACCAACTCCTGCTTTTGTTGATCTTTCAGGTTGATTTTGGGTTTCTATTTCATTGATTTTTGCTCTAAGCCAGGAGTCTCAAACTCAATTTACCTGGGGGCTGCAGGAGGCAAAGCGGGATGAGGCAGGGCCACAAAGGACCTGACATCTGCACTAGGCGCAAAGTATTCGCGATTATTCGCTTACCCAATATTCGCAATAAAATATCGCATTAGTAAGAAAAAAATCGAAAAAAAATCGCATTAAACATTTGCATACTCTGAAGGGAACTGCTCGAGGTATGCAAATGTTTAATGCGATTTTTTTTCTTTCTAATGCGATTTTTATTGAGATTATTCCGTAAGCAAATAATTGCAAATACTGCGATATTTGAAGGCCGGCCCTGGGCCACAAAATGTTGTATGGAGGGCCGCAAATGGCGGCCCATGGGCAACGAGTTTGAGACCCTTGCTCTAAACTTTGTTACTTTTCTGTCTACCTATATTTAGAAATTTTTCGTGATCATTTTCTAAGCTTATAAGCGTGTCATTAAGCTATTCAGGTAGGTCCCTTCTTCCTTCATGATGTGTACTTGCAAAGCTATAAATTTTCTGCTCAGTACTGTGTCCCAAATATTCTGATAGTTTGTGTCTTCATTGTTATTTTTTTCCAGGAAAGTTTTCATTTCCTCTTTGAGATCAACTCGGACCCACTGGTTGTTCAGCAGTAGGCTGTTTAATTTCCAGGTGTTGAAGTTTTTCTTCTGTGTCCCTTTGTAGCTCATATCTAATTTTAGAGTTGTGTGGTCAGTGAAAGTAGACTGCAAATTTTCTATCCTCTTGATTTTATGGAGGTATGTTTTATGTACCAGCATATGGTCTATCCTGGATAATAGCCCATGTACATTGGAGAAGAATGTGTATCCAGGTTTCTTGGGATGCAGTGCTCTATATATATCAACTAGACTTCTTTATTCCATTTCTCTTTTCAATGATCCCTATGTTGTTTCTGTTTTGTTTATTAAAGACTTATATTTTCATCTGTTTACATTCTTTGAGCATTTTTCCATTGTATTGATGGTTTGCCTTACGGTTCTTTTCCAATCTCTTCTGCTGTATGGACTTATTCTGCAGCTCATCTTCTACTTCACTGATTTTTTTCCTTGCTGCTGTTACCCTGTTGGAAAGGCTTTCCATTGAGATTTTCAATTTATCTACCATGTTTTTCCGACCTGTTATTTAAGTATGGAGATTTTTTTTATTTCTTTCTTTGTATTCTGTTCAGCTTGATCTATGTTTTCTTTGATTACTATGAGGATACTCCCTATTTCTATTCTAAAATCATTATCTGAGAGATTAATCAGCTGGTTGGTTTTCATGAGTCATCAGAGCTATCATCTTTATTCTCTGTGCATGGTGTTTACCTACGAGGTTTCCCCCATTGTCATGCTTGAAGTGTGATTTTTTTCTATGTACTATGGTGGAGTTCATTAATTAGAAAAAGCATGTGACTACAAAGCAAAGCAGAGTGTCCGCACCCACTTCTGGACCCTCTCTCTGCTGCGGAGCTTCTAGAAGACAGTATTCACTGCGTTTTCTTGGCCTTCTCAGGAGATTTCAAGAGACAGAGAGAAATAGACAAAGGCAGCAGATAAATTTTTAGTCTCTTTCCTTATTGCTAAGCACCAATGACATAGTAGATAGAAGCGATTAAAGAAAGAAACAAGTTCTACAGAATAGTAGGTGCCACATTCAGTGAGAGCACTGACATAAGAGGTTTACATTGAGCAGCAGATGACATAGAACTTTCTCTCCCCTCTTTTCTTTAAAATATGTCTAGAAGATTTATTTTTCTTGATTATTTTCCTTATTATTTTCTTTATTATTGTTAAATTGGAGAGCTGTCAAGGACAGAGAGATAGTTCAATGGGCAATACATTTGATTTAAATTCATCTGACCCAAATTCAATTTCACTCATTCATTTGAGCCCCAGACTTCCTTTAGGAAAGATCCTTGAGCATAACTGAGTAGAGCCCCCAACCAAAGAGAAGCAATAGTAAAACTTTCATATAACTCTGGTATCCTGGGGCAATAGCAATAGCATGGTGGGTAGGGTGTTTGACTTGAATGCAACTAACTCAGGTTCAATCCCCAGCCTCACATATGGTTCCTGGAGCCTGCCAGGAGTGAGCATAGAGTTGGGAGTAACACCTGAGTACAGTTGGGTGTAGCCCTTGAGAGAAGAATAATGCCTGTCTCAAATAAAGGCAAGGGTTGGAAAGGCAAGAGGGGAAAGCATTGGTATGGGAATGTGAAAGAGTGTGTTTTGTATGACTTAAACTCAACTACAAATTACAATCATACTTATAATCATGGTGCTTAAGTAAAGATTTTATATGTAAAAATGAAACTCTGGTATCCTAATATTATAGCATTTTATAATTAGAATGTATAACTTTTAGAAATTTTTATTACTGTTTACAGAAATATAACTCAATGACTTCATACATGAAAATATATCTTCTAACATTAAATGATAATTCTGGATTCTAGAAAAAATAATTTTGCTACCTTACTGGACTATTTTATAAACTAAGAAAATCCAACTCTCAATAATTAAGGGAAAAATTCCAACAATTATAGAAAGAGTAAGTGAAGTAAAAAAATACCTCTGTACTATGTTTTTATTTATATTATTCTACATTACTTTATTTAAAAAATGTTTTATTTTTCTTTTCTCTGTTGAAAGTAATACTCAAGCTGCAAAAATATCCTAATAATAGTGTTTAGTGATAGACCATATTTTTCGTCATTTAGAAAACTTTAGAATTCTATTCCTATGGAAGATTAAACCAGACATTAATAGTCATCAATAGAGCATTACGCTGAAACTCAACAAGCTTCCAATAAGCAATAAAAGCCAGCCATCAATGTAGAACACAGCCTATAATCAAAAGAGCTTTGGCATAGAATAGGTCAGTGATAAGTATAGCAGGGATGTGTCAGGCTACAATAATTTAAGATAGTGAAACATTAACTGCTTTCACCAAGGCCAATGCACTTAGAGAAACCAAGACAAATCTGCTTTGCCATATTATTTAACTGATGGTCCAGCTGTAAAAGAGGGTTTGTAGAAATCTTTCAAACATTTCCAAAGGCATCAGTAGGTCCTAGGGATCCTGTCTTGGATGTGTCCTAGCAGCAGAAACACTACTGGAGAAATGATTCATGCTCTTGCTCTGCAATTCTCAGCTGTAAAGTGCCACTTCAAACTGTGAGTTTATCTGCTGAGGCTTATTGTCTGTTATATTTTCTTTTTTCCATTTGATTTTACCTGCATGGTAGATCTGATTTATATTGAAAAAGATCTGTGAAATTATAGAGTACCTGAAGTGTTTGGTTTATGAACTGTCTTACAGAAACTCCCTCTTACTTCTTTTGAATAATAATAACACAAAAGAAAGGAAATCTGGTGCTATAGTTATGTTTTATTTGGCACTCTCTATACTAAGCCAATTTACATCTTGTATTGCTATGCAATGTATATAAAGATATATTCTATACATCTAGCAAAAAATATTAACCCTGAGAATATGTCTCTTTGACTTTCCCTAAACAGTTAAGTAGCTATTTGCTCATTTATACAAGTTACATTATGTTTCTAATATGCTACAATAGTTACAAAATGTTTCTAAGTTACATAATTTTATTATAAGAACTGAGACAAGTACTAGATTATCCTTCGTATAAAAAATCATACTACCTAAATGTTAATGAAATATTTGTAAGCATATGATGAAGCATCAAAAAGATGTTCTTTCAACCCCATAGGAAAAATAGCTATAATTCGATAACAACTTACACTAAATACTTGCTATTTCAATTTCACCAAATGATATAATTAAGATTAAATCCTATTTGAAGAACTTTCTTTACCTATAATAAGTATTACTTTTATTTTATTGTTATTTATGTTGCCAGTTTAATAGTGCCAACTTTATGATTGTAGAACCTTTCGTTCTGCAAATTTTAAAATCACATAACAATGTATATATCTTAAATGTTTAAGGTCTAACTACAAGATATTTTAATAACTGAAATTCCATGATCTTCTACTTAATGAGCCATTAAGTGTTCGTCATGTGTATACAAAAATTATTTTCTTTTTTTATAAAACTTTTTCGAATGTCAGAAATTATTTTATTTGGAAACCAAATAGCTCCCCATCTTTTATTTATTAAAAGAATTTGGAGTGTAGCATTGCTGAACTAGTCAACAACTATGGGGATTTGGTGCTACTGAAAGCACCAAACTTACCAAACAAGAATCAGAAGGTTGGAGGGAATGCAAAGAAAAGGGTCTGGAAATGTGTATGACAATCTGTTCAAAAGCTCTGCTGCTCTTTGGACTGAAAGATCAGTGGGAAATAAAACTGAAAATGACATACATATAAAGCTTGGGCTGAATAAATATAAGAAATCATAAGGAATACAAATTACATATATACAAATAAGCTAGGACTAAGAAACCAACTTAATACATGAACATTATGTATATTGAATAATATACAAGAGACATTAAACAATAAGAGAAGGCATACTATTTTAGAATAAGCATAATTCTAGAACTCTCCTGACACGATAGAAACAGGATTTTTTTAATGTCTTTCTTGTCTGAGACACTGTGATATACAGTACTGTTAATATTGCCATTACAAGTATATTGGTAGTTACTGGAGTCAGTAGATAAATAAAATAATACATTACTAGAAACTATAAAAATACTCTAAAGAACTCAAATGTTGATAGAAGAAATACAGATAAGCCTTTTCATAGTAAGTTCTAAAATGGCACGAAGTATGAAACTATCAGCAATTCATGTTAATGATATTTATTAATTTTCAGTTGAAAAGTAAGCTTTTCAAGTTTCCATTTGTTTATCCCCCTGATCCAGTTATTAAGTAATATGTCATATGTGGTGAGGAATACAACCCTTAAAATATTCCAACGTACCATGGTCTTGAGGAGAAAAGACTGATCCCAGAGCTCAAGTTTTAGCTGGCAAATTAAAAAGTCAATCTAGTTTAAAAAATTAGTCATCATCTTTATGTGCTTCTCTCAATGTTAGTGCAATTTTATCTTTATTATGCTGGAAGTTGCTGTGGAAGGGTGCATTTTATACAGCAGAGAAAATTTTATTTATCCAGAATTCTTCTTTTATTACTGACCTCAGATTTGATTAAATCCCACTGTGATACTTTTCCTGCAATAGAGTCTATGAAAAGTACAACTCTTCAGAAATTTCATTAAATCCAGCATACGAACTGCTTTCTGCCTTATTCCTGTGCAGACATTCATTGGTGCTCTCATTGTCCCTGTTTAGGGCACTCACCTCTATTATATCTGAAGAGAAAAATAAGATTTGCAATTGGCTTGGAAGTGAGGAGGGGGATCTCATTCTCAAGAACCTGAAATCTGAGCATTCTTTACAAACTTGTGAGCTAACTTCTTGTTTATTTAAAAAATAAACATTTTTAAATTTGGATATAGTTAGATCTAAATTTGTGGATATAAAGGAAATATGTTACAGTGATTATCAATACATTCACCATAGGGAATAGAGAAATAAGGAACATAGTCACTTCAATAACTCTAAGAACAAAACTTAGAGAGGCAGAAGTGAAGATGATGGTTTTATACAGTCTTTATCAATAACATCAGCAAGTTTAATATTTTACATATCTGCATATTTCTATGTCAACTGTATTGTAGTTAAGAGTTTTTTAATTGGTATCCAATCATTTACATTTATTTTTAGCAAAATGTCAAGGGACTGGTTATTTCTAAAATATCATTTATCCCTTATTATTAGAAAATACTTTCAGATTACCTAAATATTTTGTAGCCCCAATTTGAAATCCCATTCATGAAATGGGGTGGAATCAATGTCTCCTAAAGTCCTAGTAAAACCACAGAATTGTGGTTAAACAGCACTCTTCTTCCACATACTATTGTGAAACTAATGATGATGGTTACTATCTGGGGAAAAAAATAGTGATTATCTCTAAGCCCCAACTTCTTTGTCTACCTTCCTTGTACTTTATTGGAATTTCATCAATTCACAGATCTCCCGACCTAATTCCATTACACTAAAAGCTCTCTCTCCATGGGAAGAAACTTGTCTTTCAACATATTTGCTCTCCCGGTTCAGTCCTGTTTAGCCTCCTGAATATTGGTGTATGGTTGTGTGGATCTGTCCAATCTCTTTCTGAGTCACAGTAGATAAAGTCAAACCTGAATTCTTCCAGAAGCCCATAAGGTTCCATTATAAAAAGGAAATGCCAGTGGATCTTCAGAAAGCTATCTGGGATACTGGGGTCATAGTACACTGAGTAGGGTTTTGGCCTTGAATTCTGCTGACTTGGGTTCTATCTCCAGCATTCCATATAGATTCCTGAGAAGCAAAGGAGGGATTACTGAATGCAAAGACAGGAGTAATTTCTGAGCATCACTGGATGTAGTCCAAGCACCCCAACATTCCCCTCAAAAAAAAAAACCCACAACCTGATAAAATGCATTTTCCTATAAATGCAAATTCTTTTTATAAATGATCAAATATAAACCCATTGACCTTTCCAGAATCATTTCATACACCAATTAAAAAAGCCAGACTAGACAATGGGGCAGGGTTATCTCTTTTCTTGACTTCTTCCACACTAAACTTTGTCTATGCTTATCTGATGATGAAAATCAGAATAAATGCTGCTTCCTTTCTAGAGTTAGTTGTACATGGAAGATCACCCCTTTGGTGGAAGAAAATGGCCTCTTCCAATTCTTTCTCTATGTTTTCCAACATCATCATATAGAGGTATGTATCTGAATATGAAGCTTCACAAAAATTTATGTATGCTTTTTTGATTTTTTATACTTCCAGATTTTTTGAATGTACAATAGGTGACATAGAAAATAAGATTATTTGTCTTAAGTTTGAAAAAGACTAGATGGACTTCATGTTAGGCATCCCTTCTTTTATCTACTTTAAAATTCACATCATCTATGTGATCTCTCTTAAGTTCAGACAATATATGGTCATTAACATGGTTTTAGCCAGAATTTTTTTTAGAAATATCTTCATTTAAGCTCCATGATTACAAACACATTTGTAGTTGGATTTCATTCATAAAAAAGTACACCCCCCTTCACCAGAGTAACATTCCCATCATCAATGCCCCCGTTTCCCTTCTCCCCATTCCCATGTGTGTATTCTAGATAAGCATTCTATATTTCTCACTCACTATCATTGCCATGATAGTTGTTAGTTATTTCTCTAGCTGCACTCACCACTCTTTATAGTAAGCTTCATATTGTGGTCAGTCATTTCAGCCCTCATCTTTATTGTCTCTGGGTATTATTAATATACTGTCTTTTATTTTTTAAATCCCACAGATGAGTGAAACTATTCTGTGTGTCTCTCTCTCCCTCTGACTTATTTCACTCAATGTAATACTTTCCATGTCCATCCATATATAGAACAATTTTGACTTCACTTTTCATGATAGCTGCATAGTATTCCATTGTGTATATGTATCACAGATTCTTGTTTTTTTTTTTTAATTTAAATTTTTATTGT
>PVKC010019184.1:0-19263 GCA_004027635.1 Crocidura indochinensis
AAGAAATGGGAAGAAAGAAGGGATATATTGGAAGTTGTCTTTACTGTGATGGCATTATACTGGATCTTTGGTGCTGATATTTTTTAAAATAGCGTAGATATAAATTTATAATAATGAGCGAAGGGAATTTGATTTAAAAACTTTGAAAATTATAATTAATAAACAAAAATTCACTTTTCAAAAATTTTTGCCCCACATCCACTTTTCAAACATTTTAAATATTATTTAAGAATCAAGGCATATAGGGGCCGGAGAGATAGCACAGCAATAGAGCACTTGTTCTCATGCAGCCAATCCAGGACAAGACGGTGGCTTGAATTCCAGCATCCCAGATGGTCCCCCATGCCTGCCAGGAGCAATTTTTGATGCAAAGCCAGGAGTAAACCCTGAGTACAGCCTAGTGTGACCCCCAAACAACAAACAAAAAGAATCAGGACATATTTATCTAAAGCCTACTAATTTGAATAATTTTGTTACTAGCAAATTAAAAGGAAGAATAGGATATTGTTACAGTCTAAAATTCCAAAACTATAATAACTGCATCACACAAAGAAAAAGAATTGGTTACCACATAATCAGGCATATTTTTCATAACTGCTGACATATTAACATGTATGTAGGTGTGTGCATGAGTGATAAAGGCAATTTGCTAATAATAGACATTTATGTAATTATTATAGATGGATATTCAATATTGTTACAAATACTATATAACATATTTCATACATTTTATCATTTAGTTATATATTATTATTAAATATACAGAATTATATAATTACATATATAATTTATTACTAGTATATATACTAGTATACTAGTATATGTATCATTAAAATAGAAATCTTGATAAAATAAAATAAAAACCATATAAACTAGTACATGAATATTATTTGAAGCAATGTCTTTATTCTATTAGTTTGTCTTTCTATATCATACAGATGGTTGATGAATTCAGTACATGTCTTTTTTCTTCTGACTTACTTTCCTTAACATAATAGCCACCAAGTCCACCTACACTGCAAAGAGGTGCATATTTATGGGCCACAACTTCTTTTATTAATTGATTGCTGGACATTTTAGTTGCTTTAATATCCTGATTATTGTTATTGATTCTGCTGTAAAATTTTAAAGAATATCATTTTTGAAAAAAATTAACATCTATAAAATATTATGGAACGGTACAACTTCTGTTGTTTCTTTAAAACAAGAGTAGAGTGGCTATAGCAGTGGTGCTAGAGGTAAGGAGTCTGCCTTCCAAGCTCTAGCCTAGGATGAGCCATGGTTCGATCCCTGGCATTCCATATGGTCCTCCCAAGCCAGGAGTGATTTCTGAGCACCTATCCAGGAGTAACCTCTGAGTGTCAATGGGTGTGGTCCCGGCAAAATAAAACAAAACAAACAAAACAAGAGCAAAATATTTAAAATAGTTGGCTTTAAGTGACTAATTACAGAGTAGAAATAAAACATAGAAAATGTAGCAATATTTTTAGCAATTCATTATTTCCTATTTCCAAGATCCTCTTTCTAATCTTTTTTGTTTTTCTTACTTATCTTTATGTATTTTGATTAGACATGCAACATGCATATACAATGATCACTTAAAGTATATAAAAGTAAATATGTATCAGGTACATTTGGATAATTAAAAGTTTATTACATAGAAATAATCACTCTGGACAAAAAATGGGAATTGAAAAGAAGTAAAGTGATATGCATAATAACTCTTCAGTAACAGTATTACCTGGACAGAAAAAAGAGGGAGAGAGAGACAGACAGACAGACAGACAGACAAAGACAGAGACAGGGAGAAAAAGTACCTGCCATGGTGCAGGCTGGAGTGAAAGTAGGGATGGAGTGAGGTTTGGGTGGGAGGGTAGAGAGGAAATTGGTGAATTATGATTAATTTTTTAAAAGATTATTAGGACTATGAAGCACTTTTTCTTGCAAAGAATATCACAATGTTTAATATCCTAGGTGGAATGAGAAAAGAGATGAGAAAATTATCGAAATATGTTTTCATCTTATCTGTATATTTCATTTGCCTAGACTGTGTAAAATTATAACTACTAATTACTTGACTTAATGTACCAGGTTTCCAAGTGCATAACAGAATTTATCATACAATAAAATCATATTAAAGATAAACTAAATTTTATTTTAAAATATCTTATTTCAGCATTGCATTAGAATTGAATCCTTTTATTGAAATTGAAATATTTTATCTAAATACATATTAAATGCCTATTATGCTTATATGAGCCTTAGAAAACTTTTGAAGAGAGATTTAGTCTTATTTGCACAAGCAGTCTCTGTCAGGCATTATTCCACAAGATCCTTGAAACTTCAGCTAATAATATTGTTTGAATGTCATATTGTCTGCTGTGCTTAACTTTGTTATTTGCCATTTACTTACTAGATTGTTAAATTCAAAACCTGAATTTGGCTATTCCACCCTAAGAAGACAGGGTAAACAAAATACAGAGACATGTCACTAGTTTAAATAAAACATATCTGCCCTTTGAAAGCCCATTTCTCTTCACTAAACATGATAATCTCTTGAGCTGGAAAAGCAGTATTAACTCATGAATATAGGTTTCTATGTGCAAAGTAAAGAAGTAGTACAGGTTTTTCTAAAGAAAGAATCCAAGTAACACACACAATTCACTGAATTCAAAGTATGTATGTAGTAGGACTTTTATTTAAAAATATAAAAGATAATATCCTGGAGTTTGAAAATATATAAACTAAACTTTGGCTCTAAATTCAGTGTTAATATACTGTATTGGTAGTCCTAAAATGGGAAATAAGGCTTTCCATGGTATTTACTTAAATGAAGATTAAATTTGGACAATATAGTTAAAGAAATTAATTTCTGATATTTCAATAAACATATAGTTGTATCATATACTAAAAGGGATTATGTAACTATGTAAGGTTTGTAGGAGATCCCTATGGTGCCTTATATATTTGAATGCCTACTTCCGGTGTGATGTTTTAAAAGTGTTAATTCAAATAATAACAAGTATAAATTCAAACCATTCTAAATATCTTACATTTTTGGTCTCCCATTATAATATATTTTGTGAAAAGTCAATAGAGGCATAAATATAATTTAATTTTCATTATAGTCTCAAGATCTTCTATCTGGGATCATGAATAAAGATTAATCCTGGACTAAATTACAGATTCACAGGCTTTGTCACATATTCCTATTCCTGTTAAAACTTTGGCATCTGTCCTGTGTTAAATCACAGAGCTTTATTGAAATAAGATTCCTGATTCTAATCTATTTCCTGATATATTTATACCTTTCCTGTTACAGCTGCCATGATTTCTTTATAAAATATTCTCAATCAATATCTTAACATGACCTTTAGCTACTCTGAATGTTTCAGGTATTTCTTATCTAGAAACTACCCATGATAATAAAATCATGCACTTATTTATTTCCTTAGAAATATTTTAATACTAATTAACATCTAAAGGTGGGGTTTTTTGTTTTGTGTTTTTTTTTTTTTTTGCTTTTTGGGCCACACCTAGTGACACTCAAGGGTTAATCCTGACTATGCACTCAGAAATCGCTCCTGGCTTGGGGGACCATATGAGATGCTGGGTATCAAACTACAGTCTATCCTAGGTTGCTTGTGCAAGGCAAATACCTTATTGATTGTACAACCTCTCTGGCCATATCTAAAGTATTTTTAATATTATATTATCTACAAGAATAATGAAGTTTTATTACTATTTACACAAAGACTTGTTAAACATAGAGTCCTTTTGGTGAATTTATGATTAATTGAATCCTCACTTTAGTTTAATTTTTTTTCCAAATGTTTTTTTTAAAAAGGAAAATATATTGTAGTTGTATTTTTTACATCACAACAACTAGAATCTATGTAGATAGTAGTAAAAATACATAGAATTTAAACACTACTGGTTAGAGTTTCAGTATTGAGTTCTAGTTAATGCTCTTTGTACAAGCATAATACAGACCACTTTAATATCTAGCCTAACATTTAGCAAAGTGAACAATACTGCTCCTGAGAATATGATGACATGATTTAGGGAATTAGAAACAGCCTGCTGGGAAGTTGGGGAATAGTGTTGTTGGTTAAATAAGTCTGAAAACAGCTTTGTCCATAAAAACATTTTTCTACTATGTGAATAAATCTGGATAGTATCATGCTGTATGAAATTAATCAGCAGAAAGACAGATCCAGAATGATTTTACTTATATTGGGACATAAGGAAACAAAACAGACCCAAATGCAATAGAACAAATAGGCATTATCAGCAAGCTAATTAATGAAGAGAAAGTGAAGGTTTTGGGATAGAATATGGTGGCAGGGGTCTGGAGGACACAAGGAAAATGATGGAAAGAACCTGACACTGATGGATAGAAAAATAATATATTTTATGAATGAAGCATGCCATTATCAATGTTTTAAATCACTAATGCTCAAATATATATAAATAAACTTCACTATTTTTTCTGTTGCCCAGAAATTGTATAGATGGTACTAAATGTAATATAGACATAAAAATATCAAAGTTCATAAGAGAAAATTTTACTCTGCTCCTCCTAATTGGCATCTTGGAAGATATTGAACCAATATGATAGACAGATAAGACTGAGAATCATAATTTTTTATCTCTGATTTTAGAATTTGGATTTTTTCCCCTAAGTATATGCATATGGGAAATGGCAGGAACATTATATATTAGAGCCTAGATGTCAAAAAGGCTGAAGTACATTCCATCTATGTGTAAGGAAGGCTCCAAGTTTGAACTCACAAGCCAATGGCTCTCAAGTACCACTAATGTGACTTAAGTGGCCCCTAGCACCTTTGGGTTGAGCAGTTCTATTTCCTTGGCCAAAGAAATAACTAAGAAATATAAAATATTTACTGAGTCTTAAAACACGCTAATAACCAGAGACATTGTGAAAGAGAAAAGAAATAGGAATGTTGCTCTTCATTTGTTTTTTTTCTTTAGGTATTTGAATCACGCCTAGTGGCGATGTCAGAGATGAACCTGGGATGTCCAATTGGAAGACAAGTGCCTTCCCTGCTTTATTATTGCAGTGGCCTAGCATTATATGCTTGTCTTCAAATTATATCATTGTAATAGTGATTTAAAATGTCTGGTATTGAATAAGAACAGGTGTACCAGTAACATAGACTTGAAAGCTTGAAAGTAAGTTACATATATGACCAATAAATAAATGGAGTTCATTCCATTCAAATTAAGAAAATCGAAAAGTATCTAAATCAACTGGTTCTGATAGCTACATAAAAAATTCATAACTAGATAACAACATCATTTTTGGTTTTTGGCCATGCCCTGTGACGCTCAGGGGTTACTCCTGGGTCTGCACTCAGAAATCACACCTGGCTTGAGGGACCATAAGGGAAGCCAAGGATCAAACCACAGTCCATCATAGTTCAGTCACGTTCAAGGCAATCACCCTACTGCTGCGCCACCATTCCAGCCCCTAGATGACATCATATTAATATAAACAAAAACTAATCCAAATAAAAATAATACATTCAAGATCATCAACATAGATATTTTTAAAATGATTGCCAAAATAAAGGGAAATAAGAAATTATAACAATGTAATTACATTAAATTTTAAAATTACATTATTTAAGAAATGACATAAAAACAAACAAAGCACAAAAAAGACACAAAAACAGAAAGACAACCCAGCAAATAGGAAATTTCATTAGCACATCTTATATCTGACAGGTTTGAAGTGTATATATATATATATATATATATATATACATATATATATACATATATATATACATTTGTTAAGCATTATAAAAATGTTTAACAATTATAATAAAATATATAATATTTTAAAATTTAGATGTCACAATAAATACAGCAGACAACAAAATTAAAATTTGGGTAATAAACTACCTATATATTCGAGTATAAGCCAACCCAAAAATAATTCGACCCCATCAATTTTACCTTAGAAACTGGGAAAACTTAGTGACTCGAGTATAAGCTGAGGTGGAAAATGCAGCAGCCACTGGTAAATTTCAAAAATAAAAAACGATACACAAAACAATTACAATAATTGAGGAATAATTAGGTTAAATGTTTTTCAATATTTATTGTTAAAGAAAACTATAAAATGGCCACAATAATTTTAAAACTTTAAAGTGCAGAAAACTGTAGCTTAGCTGTATTCAAGCTAAATCACAAAGGTTCAAATCCTTCAAAACTGGATTCCTTCTCCTTCTCATCTGTATGTCCAAACAGAACGTTAGCTGTATCTAATGTGAGGATGTGAGCTGTGAGCAAAGACATTGTCATTATCACTGAGTTCGTAGATACCATCATCACTGCTGTTGGTCTCCTACAAAGTGCAGAATATTGTGGGTTAAATAGTTCAGGGGCATATAGCTCAGTTCAGCCGCCTACTTCTTCAGCTTAGCCTCGACTTGAGCACTGAGCTGAAGGGCCACCTCCTCCAGCAGATGGCAGAAGGTGACTGGAGACTTCAGGCATTTGATTCAGTTGGCACCCACAAAATAAAAAAAAAAATACTGCATGACCCTAGTATAAGCACAGTTCGGGGTTTGGGGCACAGATTTTGAACCTAAGAACTTGGCTTATACTCGAGTACATATGGTAAATGTCTTGTAAAGAAGATATGGTTAGATCAAAATAATGAATAATTTTAGGAACATGTATGTAAAAATAAATCACTAAAAAATGTTCATCCAAGAATTTAGAAACAAGTGTTTGTGAGAATATTGAAAAAAAGAATTAAAGTACACTCTATGGTAGTGCAATTTTCTACATCCATTTTAGAAAATTATACAGTTTCATTGAGAATATAAATATGTGGGTCAGAGTGACAGGATGGCACCCCAGATGGTACCCTGTGTCCACTAGTCATTATTACTGAGCACAAAGTCAGGAGTAAGTCATCAGTACTGCTTAGTAGAAATAATGCCAACATAGATGTGTATATGTATATTTATGGTTATGTGTATATGTATACATGTAGTATATACATTATATATATATGTGTCATATAATCCAGCAATACTACCTATCCAATTTTATACAAACTATATAAAAACACTTACTTTGATTGATGGATATTTCCAAATCTGAGTACATAACATTTTTTGCACTCTGTAAGAAGCACTCAACCCCTGACCCCAAAGTGCATCTTATAGAGCTAATGCTGTCTGGAACTAAAGCCAAAGTGTAGGGGAGAAGAGCATCTAAAAACTGCATCTTATGATCAGGTGTGTCTTACAGAGTGAAAAATACAGAAATAATTTTTTGACAATAATCTATTATACAAATAGCCTAATTGCTAATCAAGAGGTAACAAAAAAGAACTATGATAGCCATCCTCACTGTTGTACATATCTGCCATTAAAAAAAATAAATAAAACATGAATCTTTTATTCTGCGTCAAAATAAAAGTGTACCAAAATAGTTTAAGAAATTTGAAGACAACTATTTGGGAACAGGGAGACAGTTTAATAGGATGGAATTCATGCCTAGAATGCACAAGCTCCCAAATTCTTTCTATATTACTACCTTGCAGCTCTGATCACTAAAGAGTGTGATCTTTGTGACTCACAGCTTTGTTAGGCCTGAACAGCATTTCCCAGACTAGAATGACCAGAATGTTGCAGCCTCCAGTTCATGTTATCTCAAGAGAATGTTACTGGCAATGGCTCTCAGGTCCCATAAATAGGGTCTTCCTATAATTTTTGACAATTTCTGAATATTTTCACTGTATGTAAAATATTAAAAACCAACAAAGAAACTACAAACAACCACAATGACATGAATACATAGTCTTAGCGAAAACTATGTTAGTTAATAGAGAGAAAGAGAAGAAGGGGTGGGAGTAAATCATATTTTTAATAGTTTGATGGTCCAGGAAATTTTCTGTTGCATGTGATAAATGTCATTTATATTTATGAGTGTGAGCTAGAACATCAAAGAACCACATATGAAAACAAACAAAATTAGAAATTAAATAAATATTTATATTTTGACCCAGAAGCCTATCATTACATAGTATGTCAAAAAATACTCTAAAAATATGGGCTAGAAACCCTATATTATCTTGTTACTAATGAAGATAGTAAAATATGTAGGAAGAATTTTTTTGTAAATAAATGGCATATTATGCTTTAATATAAATAAAATCCCCACTCCTATCCCAAAGACTCAATCTAATAATGAATATAGAATGCACTTCCCAAAAAAAGATTTGTTTTTAAATGCATAGAATAATCTAAAATATAGGGGAGAGATAGAATTGACATACAGTGATCAGTATGACTTTTAATTTATTTATTCAATACTAAATCCTGTTTATTAATCTGTTAATTCCATTCATTCTTGTTTTCTATATCATATCTAGAGATGCTAAATTGCTTCTTCTGACTTGGTACTCGGTGGCAATTTGTGGTGGTGTATTGTAAACCATGGCAGAAATAGATCTTTCTGAGCTTCATGATTGCAAAGTATGCCCTTCACCCTGCAAGGATTGAAGACAATCTTTTTTGGGGGTGTGGATGAAGAGTGAGATGTAATATTGTGACAAATTCAAGACAAATTATCTGATGCTGAACTAAATGCTATATTGTCCCAGTTGTGCCTTTATAGTAAAAAATATAAAAAGGCAGGTAGGATATATCATTTGAGTCAAATTTACCTTATTATTAGTTTAGAAATTAGATTGTGTAACTTTTCAGAAGTAGAAGTGGCAACTTGGGCATAATTGACCACAAAATGTATAACTATGTATAAAAAATTGAAATGAGTCTCAGAGAAAGTAAGGGTACTTAAAGAGCCCAAAAGAAAATATACCCAAACCATAGTATTTATGCTAGTAGATTTGATTAAAAGATCTCTAGGAGAAAAGACCAAGAGATCCAAGATAATCATGTTTTTCCTTTAGTAAAGAACTAAAGTCTTGGGGGCAAGTGACAAAATGGCATGCTTGCATGCTGCTGACTTCTGTTGGATTTCTGGTGCCACATGTATAACATGGAGGTAAAAAAAAAAAAGACAAACAAAATAATTAAGTATAACCTAAGTCCACTTAGGCTGGGACTATCCCCAAAGTACTTATTAGTACTACTGAAGAGATCCCATCCTCAGCAAAATGGCTAAGAATTTAGATATACAGTTGTCCTTTGTTTTGTTTATTCAGCATTACTGCTGTTTTTACACTGCTGTACCTCTTAAGAAAATATTCACAGCAGGAATAATAGCGGGGAAGCTGTGCAAAAGTTCCTTTCATTAATTTTATTAAAAATGTATTAGGATTCTTGGGGTCCAGGCGATAGCACAGAGATTGGGCTTTTGCTTTGCACAAGCAACCCATTCAGATTGATTCAACCCGGGAAAGTCCCATATGGTCCTCCAAGTCAGGAGTGATTTCAGAGCGCATAGTCAGGAGTAAACCCTGAGGGTCACAGGGTATGATTCAAAAAGCAAAAACAAACCAACAAAATATATATTAGGATTCTTTCTGGGCCACACCTAGTGATGCTCAGGGATTACCCCTAGCTCTACACTTAAGAAATCACTCTTGGCATGTTGTCTCTGGCTCTGCCAAAAAAATCATTCCTGACAGGCTTGGGGAACAGATAGGATACCCAGAATTGAACCTGGGTCTGTTGCATGCAAGGCAAATGCCCTACCTACTGAATTTCTTGTTTTATAATCTATTCTATTGTCTGCTCTACTTGACTAGGTCCAGGTGTTTATTGACTAGGGTAGTTAATTAGAAGGACTGATAAAGAACTGAGACTCACAGTTAAAAGAGTGGGCAAAAAAATCTAAAGATGTTCCTAGTACAAGGAGCCATGTATTAGCATAAGAAAACCTAGTTTGTTTGTCTAGTTGTAATGATTTTATTGGGAGATAATTGGTCTTTTTGGGCATTTGTTCCAGGCTCCATGTCATTTCAGTAGTAAGTTGTTTCCAAGGCCTTTGCCTTATTTTCTGGAGCATTCTCACAAATAGCATACCAGGAATGCTAGGTTTGAGAATAATCATGCCTGTTCTCTAACATAAAATATTTGTATATTTTCATGATGTTGTTTATGATAAATCATCACAAATTTCTCCAGTGTTTGTTCCATTATTTTCATTGGTCTTTGAAGGTGCTCCTTTCTATTTTATAGAGAATTTCCTCTTCCTCACCACCATCCTCTGCCTTTGTCTCTGTCTCTGTCTCTGTCTCTCTCTGTCTCTTTCAAGTCATAAAATTTTTGAAACTAATATTGTAGAAATGAATGTTGGAGCATTTGATGAGTCAATGTATTATAGATGTCGTGCAGATTCTGGAACACTTTGCCCAAGTTTCCCAGGTTTTTCAATATTTTCAAGAATGAAAATATCGAGTTGGGGCCAGAGAGATAGCATGAAGGTAAGGCATTTGCCTTACATGCAGAAGGTCAGAGGTTCGAATCCCCGCATCCTATATGGTCCCCTGAGCTTGCCAGGAGTGATTTCTGAGCCTAGAGCCAGGAGTAACCCCTGAGCGCTGCAGGGTGTGACCCAAAAACAAAATAAAAAATAAATCAAAAAAATCGAGTAATATGCCCCGCCTCATTTAGAAGGTAAAAAGTTCATTAGAAAGTAGAGAAAGAAGAAATTACTTTTGTGGGGAGAAACTTAGCATAAGAACTAAGTAAATATGCTCATTTTGTGTGAGGGTGTGTAGGGGAGTTATGGACAAACTGCAATCTTTGTACAGGCTTTTAAAGGCTCTTGGCATTACTTATCAATGGTAAGAATGATACAAATGTACCAGGGACAAGCAGTCTCATGAACAGCGAGTAGAAATTTAAAAAAATGATCAGAACTAAATATCCAACCCAAAGTCAACAACAATAGAATCAAGAGATCCAAACTACAGCAAGCTACACACAAAAGGGACCTATTACTTTAGCAATCCAGGGGGCTAAAGTGGATGCTGGCAACAGGGGCTGAGGTTCAGTCAACAGTGGTTGTGGGGGAATGGTCCTAATTCACTGTTGCTATATACCTTCAATATAACTGTGAAAGACTTAGAAAAGAAAAAGAAAAAAAAAAGAATTACAAGGATTCTATGGAGTGGTCTGACTGAGACTTTTGGGTTTGGCCATTTGCCTTAGGCATTGATTACTATCTTAGTCTCCCAATGAGCCTAAACAAAGGTAGAATTCTATGGCCTCTGGGAATTAAAGAACAATTTTAAAAATGTGACAATCACAGCAGCTGGCAAGGGGAAACTGAGTCTTCCTCTTCCTGTGATACATCTGGCATTGCCTTTCTTGTTTGTAATGGAATTCTAATTAGACTAATCAGTTTTAATTAGTATGCTGTCATGTAGCAATCTAATAAAAAACTGTGTCTAGAAAAATCGATCTGGCCTTGATGCTAATTACTCTCCTAGATGCTAAGATGCTAAACTATATAAAACAGGAATTAATTGCTTCCCAGCAACTTGATGCTGTCTCATTTTTTTGTTTCCTCAGTTCTCAACACTTAACATCTTCTACTTGTCTCCTAAGGGCATTTTATTTGTCCTTTTTCATTTCTTTTAACTCATCTTGTTTGCTTTTGTAACCATATAGAGTATAGCATTCATTGGAAGAAAAACAATTCAGTTATTATTATTACTTTTATTAATATACCTATTTATTTTTCTCCTAAACTAAGGACTAGTTTAAAATTAAGTCACATATTTTTTTTCAGAGGTCTGCCTTCACATAAATCAAAGTCATAACTGGGATATGCGTAGTATCAAATTTACTAAGATTAATATTAATATTACAAAATAATGATCTTAATTTTCATATAGATTTATCTATATTTTTTTCAGGGCAATGTAACCTTTAAAGGTCCAATAGATGATTTGTTCTAAGACTCAAAGGAGCATGTTTTATTTGCTGCATTTTACAATCTAATCATTTAGAAGCTTATTTTATTTGAATTCTAAATTATTAAATTATAAATTGAATAGACTGACAACATTGGGTCGAGTTTAAATGCCTTAACAGTAGAGTTTGACTTTTGATTAAATAGTTATTGAAAAAAAATTAATGCATATATCCATGTCTAATATATGTTGAATAAGTTTTTTCCATTAGCTATTAAAACTAAATTTATTTTAATGGCGTTTCCCATGTAAGAGCAGGTAGAAATTTACTCAAGCAAGAGATTTCTGGATCTTAATACAAGTAAATTCTTTCTTGTGGTGGGAGCACACTCTATGGCACTCAGGGGTTACTCTTGTCTGCTCTCAAAATTCGCTTCTGACTGAGGACCATATTGGATGCCCGGGATCCAACCCACATCCATTTTAGATAAGTCACATTCAGGCAAAAAACCCTACTGCTATACTACTACTCAGGCCCACAATTTCATTATTAACTATAATATTTTGTTTAAGGTTTTGGTAATTTTTAATTAATTGTCGAATTTTTCTCCCTCCCGACCCCTCTGCCCTGTTCTTGAGGGAGTTATTAACTTCAAACTCATCAAAATTTCTACAAGATATCCCATAAGAATATTTGAAACATTTTAATAGTTGTATTCATATTTATTTTTAGATGTCAACCAGTGTAAGAGATTATGAGAAACTTAAGATAATTTGAATTGAATCACTGATATATTTCTTATTTCAGTTCTCCTCACAGTGTAGTGTGGTATAGCTAATAAATTCATAAACTATTTTTTACCTATGGAAAAAAGAATCAAAGGAAATAAAAAATCAAATACTAAAATGGATTTCACTTAAACAACTGAACACTTCACTTGAATCATATCATATTTATGTTTTCATAATATAACTTTATTAGCATCTTTAACAGATAAAATTTCAATGAAAATTTATTAAATATAAATATTTTTACAGGTTATATAATAATGTTGGGAAAAAAACCTCAAATTGTTCTATTATCATCTCAACATTTCACTATATTTTAAGGATTTCAGGTAAAGAGTAGTTTTATTCCAGGACTGGAGAGATGGCGTGGAAGTGAATCAGCCACATTCAAAGCAAAAGCCCTACTGCTGTACTACTTTGGCCCACAATTTCATTATTGATTATTAACCTTTGTTTAAGATTTTGGTACTTTTTAGTTGTCAAATTTTTGTCCCTCCCAAGCCCTCTACTCTGTTCCTGAGGGAGTTATTAGCTTTGAATGCCTGTATGTTTGCTTGTATGCAGAAGGACAGTGATTTGAATCCCAACATCTCATGTGGTTCCCCCAGCCTGCCAGGAGCGATTTCTAAGTGTAGAGCCAGGAGTAATCGCTGAGCACTGCCAGGCATGACCAAAAAACAAAACGAAACAAAAAATAGTAGTTTTATTCCACTATAACCACTGACTAATAATTATTATATTTATTAATTATTTTATAAAATTACTCAGTTTATTGAAATAAAAAATGAATTAATCTGATGATACGGTGGTATGAAAAAATGTTACTTTTCATAAAGGAGCCTTTCTACAGTGATTACTATTATTATGAATATAGATAAATATCTAAATAAAAACTTGAGAGAATTTTTTAAAAAAAGAAGATATGTATCAAATCCTGCAGTCAACAAGTCTGCAAGATGATCATAGATACATTCAGAACATTTAATCACTTAACATGAGCTATCTTTAATTCCTAAAAGTTAAATCCATGCCTTATATATTAATATTCAATCTCTGATTCCCTAGACTAACATCGACACTACGGCTTTGACAGTGATGACTTGGAGAGCAAAGAGGGAAAATGGTGGTGGAAAATATGCAGTGGTGAAGAGATGGGTGTTGGATATTGTACTACTAAAATTCAATTATGAACAACTTTTTAACTATCTCGTGGTGATTTAATTAAATAATTTTATTACAAATAAACTAAATGTAACTTTGAGATAAAATAATTACTTAATATAATAAAGAAAACATCATTTAATAGAGGTCATATTTTGTTTCTGTAAGAAATGATAAAATTTAAGGAGTTTGGATAATTATTGCAATGCATACTGGCCATCTTCTTTCCATATGTGTGTGTGTGTGTGTGTGTGTGTGTGTGTGTGTATGTTTGTGTGTCTCTCCCAACCCGTCTGCCCTGTTCCTGAGGGAGTTATTAGCTTCAAACACATCTAAATTTAAGTTCTAACCTTAACTTTTAAGATATAAATCATTAACAAGCTTTCAAGTTTAGATAAACAAAATGTTGAAATGTTATAGAGAAAACATGGAAGGTAAAGAAGTATGTTTTGTTTAAGATGACTAATGGAGTGTTAAAGGAGACAAACTAGAAAAATTTGAAGTGAAAAAAAATGGGTATTGTTAATAACAGTTTTTATTTTATTTTATTTTAATTATTTTATTTTGGGGGGCCATACCCGGTGATGCTCAGGGATTACTCCTGGCTGTGCACATAAAAATCGCTCCAGCTGGGTGGACCATATGGGACACCGGGGGATCAAATCATTGCCTGTCCTAGGTTAGCTTGTGCAAGGCAAATGCCCTACTGCTTGCCCTACCACTCTGGCCCTCAACATATTATTTATAGTAAAATAAAATTAAATAGTGTTATGAAAACTTTGAAAAAAGGTGCCATTGTCATGTATGAGTTCATGGCACATTTGTATTTTGGGTTTGCTGTAAGTTTTAAGACTAAAATCTTGCAAACTTTATACACCTATTTTTGGGAAGTTAGTCTTATATGTAAGTTTCTGAATATAAATTACATTTCACTAAATCATGTTGCACATGTTATTATTTTTAGACAGAATTAAAGTGGATGTTTTCGTCAAGCTATAGATAAACATTTTGTTTATCTTTAAGAATTTTAATCGCTAAAAATGTTTCTATCACCAGTGGTAACTAGATCAAGATTTATTATCTATTTTTCTCACAGTTCCAAGAGTAATTGCAGATGAGACAAAAATGAAATTTATAAATTTCAATTAGGTGAATTGACTCTAAAGGTAAGGTAAGGTGTCTGCCTTGCAAGCGCTTAGCCAAGGAAGGACCTCGGTTTGATCCCCTGGCATCCCATATGGTCCCCCCAAGCCAGGGGAAAGAACTGAGCACTTAGCCAGGAGTAACCCCTGAACATTAAACGGGTGTGTCCCCCAAAAAAAAACAAAAAAAATAGATGCAACAGTTATATTACTTATTAACATCATGTGCCAAATTTCAAATATGGAATGAGAAGAAAGTTATATATTGTGTAATTGTGCAGCTACATATAAACTGATAAGAACTTATTTCCTTAGCTACATTCCATTAATATGATCAGTAAAGAAGAATATTACTGAAATATTGCTATATCTGAAAAAGGTACTATTAAGAAATGAGAGGGGCAGCAATAGCTAAATTTCTATTTTGTTGCTGTTGGACAACACTCAGCAATCCTTAGGCATCACTGCATTAGTTTAAATCAGAAGATCATATAAGATGCTGGAGCAATAGTGAGTAAGATATTTACTGACCTGTGTCCAATCCCCAGCATCCAATATGTTTCCAGAGACTGCCAGGAGTGATTTCTGAGCTCAGATCAAGGAGTGCTCCAAGTGTTGTCCTGGAGAAAAAAAACAAACAAACTGGGGATCAAATCATTGTCAAGTCACATATAAGCCTTACCCATTTTATTATCTCTCTGGTTGAATATCTATTAAGTTGGCAAATGTAGTTTGTATGTCATAAATATAAAAATTTAACAAGCATATTACTATTTTCTAAAAATGTACTATTTTTGGTGGTAGAAAATGTTAATGTGACTTGGGACATCTGTTTTCTTTATAATGCTAACAAGATAGATCAAAAGAGGCTTGAATATTCTCACTGACAATGTAGAGTTTATAATAATATTTTTGATGATACTATGAGACATCTTACTTCTAAATTTGGTGGATAATGGAAAAAGATTGAAAAGAAAAATAAAATTACTTCAGTAATAAAATTGTTAATTTTAATAAATGATAGATTATATAATGTATAGAAAAAACATGTCTTCTAAAGGAAGACATGACTATAAATAGTACATGTTCTAGATATTTTGGTTAGAAATAAATTTAATATTTTCGAAGTTAAAACTAAGTTGATGCGCTGAAAGTGTATACTGATTGTACTTTTAAGTCTATACATTTTCTATATTAACAATAAATACCTGAAAACACTGATTCTGAGAAAGCAATTTATTATGATTACCATGAGTCAATAAAAAAATTAAAGTGTTTTTAACTGGTTACTATCTGCAGAGTTATGAAAAAATAAATGACATTGAAACTAAAGCAATTTCCATTATTTTAGAAATTAAATATAAATGTGGATGATGATATCAACAGGATACCAACTAGTCAGTTTGAGAACACTGCCCATAAAATGTGTAATTCTCCCTCAGGTATTATAAATTGACCACATAACATCATGAGTTACACTTGTAAGAAAAATGAGGTAACACATTCAGGCCAATTGCTCAGAAGAAAAACCATAAAACAAGGTCAAAAATACATTATTTGAGATTTATAATACTGAAGGAATTTTATATTTTGAAATTTCACACATGTTTACAAAGAAAGGCTGTGTCTTGGATATCTATTTAATCATAACAAGTTTAAATAATGAATATTTTAATTTTTAGTATCACACATCATCTTCTCTATACTGTGTAATTGGATAATTGAGAGATTCATATGTAATTATTTATGAAATAAGAGACCTAGGTTAGCAAATTAATTCTTGCAGATGTGGGCTCATAAATCCCAAACCCCCAAGGTAGATAAGCAAACCAGAAATCCAAGGAAGAATCTCTCTTAAGGTACTCTGGAAGCAAAATCCCTTCTTATGTAAATTGATTCATTTATGTCTTAAGATATTCAACTGATTGAATGAAGGTATATATACACATTATGATAATTATTCACTGCAGTAAAATATTTACCAATTTAAATGTCATAATAATATTTAATTAGTAATTGGGTAATTACTAAATAACTAATATTTTTACAGAAATATAAGTTTGCTTTAAGTGCCATTTACCATTGCCAAAATGATAAAATTCCCTAAAGTATTTAACAGATACAATAAAGTCCCTATATACTTAATAGTTTTCAAAGTAATGCATCAAATACTCCTGAAATTAATATATATTAATAATACCACTCTCCCCAAATAGCCAAAGCAATCCTCAGGAAAAGGAAGATGTGAGGTTTCACTTTCTTAACTGTACTACAAAGCAATAGTATTTAAAATAGAAAAGTACTGAAATAGGGTCATAAACTCAATGGAATAGAAGTGTAAATCTAGAGACAGACCTTCAGGGATATATTCAATTGTTATTAAATAAAGGAGCAAAACAATATGAAGTGGAGCAAGAGAAGCCTCATCAACAGTGATGCTGAAATAAAAGGTTGGACAGTTAAAAAAAGATAAAAAAAAACAACAACAACAACACAGTTCTTTCTAATGCCATGCACAAAAGCTAAAATCTAACTAGATTATAATACTCAATGTCAGATCTAAATCCATAGGTACATAAAATAAAACATAGATAGTATGTCCCTATGAAATTGAAGCTAGAAACCACGAAAATTGAAATGTCAATGACCAAGCAAGTGAAACTAAAACATTTAAAGGGATTACAATGAATTAAGAATTTTCTGAACATCAGAAGAAACAGTGGCCAGAATATAAAGACAATCCATATGGTAAAATTATTTGCCTAGTACTCATTCAATTAAAGATCATAATCCAAGTTATATAAACACTGATAGCATTTTAAAGAAACCCATGAGAAATGGAGAATTTTTTGAAGAAAGAATATAAATAGCCAAACAGCATATGAAAATTATGCCATTTTCCCTTAAAACCAATATTTCCTTGCTGAACTTAGATCAACTCTATCATTGAGTGATTGAACAGTGCTAGTCTTCAACTACTACTGTTTGCTATCATTGTCTTTATTCAAGTCAATTAGTATTTTTTAAGCTTTTCTTGTTTCTCATTAGATGCATGTGTATTTAGAAATGTGACTTTTTACAAATATACATATTCTGTGATTACTGAGAAGTGACCCTTTCTATCTCCTTTATTTTTAAGCATGAATTGATGTTAGTTGATACAAGTATAGACATCTTAGCTTTTTTGTGAGGGTTGTTTGCTTCAAATATTGTCTTCCAACCACTTCTCCTTTGAGCCAGTGCTTGCCTTACTGTCTCAATGTGTTTCTTGTAGGCAATAGAAGTTTGATTCTATTTTCGAATACATCCAGAAATTAGAAATTTAAAGCCTTTGACATCAAGTGAACTTATAACATTGGTTTTATAACATAGTTCTGCAGTGTTTGGCATGCGTATGTTTTAAAGAAACCCCTGCAGATTTTGTAGAATTGATTTTGAGTCTATAAAGTCCCTGAACTGTGGTTTGCCTGTAAAATCCATGAAGGTCTATATTGTTTTTTCAAACCTGCATGAGAAATGAGTCTGATTTGCTAAAATAGTCATTTTCTTGAAATTGTTTTTAATAATCCACCGTTTTCTCTGGCCAGTTCTCATTTGATAAATCTATTCTAATTCCTAAGAATAATCCTTTGTGTGTGATTTTCTTCATTGATCTTGCAGCTTGTGATATGCTATGTCTATAAATGGATCTCTTTTAGCTGGTTCCCTTTGGGCCTCTTAAATCTGGGTGAATGTACTCTTTACTCTGGAAATTCTTAGTGTTGATTTTTTTGTCTAACTATTCTTCATTGGAATTGCCTTCTGGGTTTCTGGGACCATGGTAAATTATTTAAGTTGTTTTTCTTGAATTCATCCCACATCTCTCTTGACTGCTATTCATTTATTTTGAGACAATCCTCCCAGCATGTTTTAGTGTAATCTGACCATTTTCTGTAACTAACTGGAGTTCACCCATTTTTTTCTCAGTTCCTGTTACTCTTCTACTAAGGCCTTCAGAGATATTTTTCATTTCATCTCTTTAGTTTTCTCATTTCATTTTGCTGTCTTTACATTTCTTCACTCATATCTTCCTGTATTTTATTGGCTATCTGCCACGCCTCTATAAAATTTTATGGGAATTCAGCACATCAGATGTATCCTCAGATTTTTCTGTTAGGTCGAACTGAAATAACCCCATAGGATTTCTCAAAAAGCCCGCTGTGGATGCCTTTTTTCCCCTGTGTGGATGGTGGAAGAATTTCGTTAGAGATGCTTGGCATTGCATTTTCAGTCATTTGGCTATACTTTATAAATCTT
>PVKC010019185.1:0-19240 GCA_004027635.1 Crocidura indochinensis
TAAATAAATAAATAAATCCAACAAAAACCACCCAACAACTTTAAAATAAAATAAGGGAAATAAATGCTTAGATAGCAATAAAATAAAACAAAATAAAAATCTCTTATTTTTCATCTTTATGAATTGGTTACTTGGGACTGCTCCTCCATGTCATGCAGGGCTCAGCTGAGCTGGAGGGTCATGACCTCGGTCACATTGTCAGGGCCTTTAGGGTGCTGGCTGGGACCTGAACCCTGTTGTTCCACATGTTTCTTAGCCTTCAGGGTCTGAAAGATATCACTTTCTCACATAGCGGCTGGGTACCAGTAGTAAAGAAGGAGCTTTCAGGTGTCCTGCTTAGATCCTGCATGGTCACCTCTGCCATGTCAGCTCAGATCAAAGGGCAGAAAGGAACACACTTCATATCTGGAGAAAAAAAGGTGAACAAATGGAGTGTGGGAAAGATTGCTGTCAGTTTTGCAAGCAATTTACCACAGTCCATCTGATCACCAATACAATATAGAGTTGCTATTTATACAATTTTACTTATGCTAGACCTAGACCTGCATATATACACATTCAAAATAATATGATAGGAAATAATATGATATAGAGTTAATAATCATAATATTGTTTAATGCCATAAAATAAATATCTGCAAATGTGTGCGCATACAAGCATCATTATGGTTTAGGACATGAAGAAGAAAAAGATGTTGAGACTACTGGGAAACAGTTATGCAATAATCCATTATACTCATGCTACATATAAATATTACTATGACATACATGTAAAAGAGTTTGTGATTATTAATCATGACTATATAATCATGCAACTAAATAATATATTGTAGCATATAATTATATTCCAGTTTTATATGCTCATGTTACATATATAATTTATGATGTACTCATTATAAGCTTAGAGGTTGGATGCAGCAGGTTAGTTGTCTAAATAGCTAACCTGTTAATCGCCAGTACTGGCAACATAAATTTGAAACCAGCAGCCTTTTTTTCTTTGCCTTTGGGGACATAGGGCATGTGGAGAAATGCTTCCCCAGAACATGAACAATATTGGCAGAGAAGATGTGTTTGTGTGTGTGTGCGTGTGTGTATACATGCACTCGGCATTAGAGGGGATGTTTAAAGAGATAGCTCACATTGTTCCAGTGCTGAGCGATGGTTCCTAAATGACAAAGATGTCTTGTAGGGTTCAAAGAACTATTCTGAGTATATTTGCTTTTGTGGTAGTCTTTGAACTAGGCAGTTTAGTCTAGGGTAGAACATTCTTGTCTAAGCCTAATGGAAGCATAAATAGGTACCTCATTGTATAGGGATAACATGAGAATAGAGGAAAGATAATTCAGGGAGTGAAGGAAAGAGTGTACCTGCAAGGATGGAACTATGAGAAGTCTCTTGTAGGCCTGTGTTTCTACTTTCCCAGTGCTTAGGAAGGAGTGGAATTGCTGAGGCTTGTGGTAACTCTATATTTAACATTTTGAAAAAATGCCAAACTCTTCTACAGTAGCAGCTGCATGATTTTACATTTCCAAAAAGTATAGATAAAGATTCCAATTTCTTCATCTCCTTGTAAACAATTTACCTTCTCTTTCATTGTTGGGAGCAGTTGCCTTAATGTGTGTGAAATGGTAGTTCCCTATGGTTTGGATTTGCTTTTCTTTGATGGCTCATGATGGTAAGCAACTTTTCCCAAATCCAGTGGCCATTTGTATACCTCCTTTAAGAAAATGTGTATTCTTGGACTCATTTTAAAATTGGACTGACACTTAAGCCAGAAGAGTAGTACAGTAGGTAGGGCAATTGCTTTGCACATGACTGATGTAGATTTAATCTCTGACACCCATATGATTGGTCTCCTGAGTCCACCAAGAGTGATCTCTGAGTACAGAGAAGTAAGCCCCAAGCACTGCCAGACATGGTCAAAAAAAAAAAGAACTGAGTGACCTTTTTATTGCATTACACAAATTCCTCATGTAGTCTAGATATGAACCCCTTATCAGATTGTGATTTGTGACTATCTGCGTCCATTCTGTGGACTATCTTTATCTTATTTGACAGTATCCTTTGAAACACAAAGATTTTCTTCATTTTTAGTCTGTTTTGGTGCTGGTAGCTTGAATCCAGAGCTGATACACATGTGGAGTCTGCACTCCATCACTGAGCAACACCCAACCAAAAGGCTGACATCTGGATTAAGTCCAGTCTATTTGGAGTGGGCCATGCTCAGGGCTATTCCTGGCTCTGGGTTTAGGACTGACCCCTGGTGGTGCTCAGGGGACTATATATAGTGCAGAGATTCAAACCAATATCCAGTCTATAAAAGCCTTATGCAAGACAAGTGTCTGCCTTCTTACTACCTCTCTGGCCACCTATATTTTTAAGTCTATATGTTCTATTGTTATTATACTTAAAAAGTAATCCCTAATCCAAGATTATATTATATCTAATTGGATTATACCTAATTGATGGCTTATACCTATGCTTTCTTTTTTTTTTTTAATTTTTTTTTTGTTGTTGTTTTTTGGGTCATACCCGGCAGAGCTCAGGAGTTACTCCTTGTTCTAAGCTCAGAAATCGTTCCTGGCAGGCTCGGGGACCATATGGGATGCCGGGATTCAAACCACTGTCCTTCTGCATGCAAGGCAAATGCCCTACTTCCATGCTATCTCCCTGACCCCTTACCTATGCTTTCTAAGAGACTTAGCTATACAACTAACCATTGTTTTGACTCTTAGATTTAGTCACTGATTTGTTTTGATATATATGTGTACATAATTTTAATATGTACTTTTTATATAGTGATAGGTTTCAGGTTCTTATAATTACTCGATTAGAGAAATATTGCACTTAACGAGGCACATGGTAAGTTTTCACTGAGAGGTTTATTTAAAGAAATCTCTAGGGGGAGATGGGGAAGACAGTTTAAAGGCACCTCTATGGGGAAATAGTTCAGAAGACCAGAACACATGCTTTGCATTCAGAAGCCCTGAGTCTAATCTCCAACACTACATAGTCCCCAAGGTCAAGTCAAGTTTTTCTGGGACTCCTGAGCACTGCTTGGGCAGCGTAGATAAGTATACCACCAAGCATATGCCATAGAAAGTACATAGAAAGATCAACTTCATTGCTTCCCAGACACAATTCGGAGGGAAAAGGAAACGTATTCAGCTAACTTGGTGTCCAACCCACTTGTGGTGGGACTGGCTGTTCTCGGAGATGAAGACATCTGGAAGGAACTTGGTGCAGAGGTACTGCCTAATCTGGGCAGCCTCAAACCTAGGGGCAGCAGGTAGATTCCTGGAGTGAGAAAACAGGAGAGGAAAAGGTGTATTCTGATGTAAATATTTATAATAAGGACACTTTATAGCTTCCTACATGCATATGGATTTATCCATTCTATATGGAATTAGCTTCCCAGGATAAACTCACTTCTTACACGCTCCAGTTAAGATTCCCACTGGCTCCACATGACTCTTTCTTTGGCACCATCTTGTTAAAATTTTAGTGCTTGGGCCAGCAATCCAGTCGGTATGAGAGAAAGAGAGAGAGAGAGTAGAGTACTGTGTAGAAGAAAACATGGTGCTGGGAATGAACTGTGGGTCTCTTACACACCAGCAAATGTTCTCTCTATGTCTCTATGTCTATCCAATTTCAGTGTTTTAATCAATTAAAAATTTGAATATATTTTTATTTTGGGGTTGTTTACACCCAGCAGTGCTAAGGGTGGGAAGTTCTATTGGTTCTGAATGTAGAGAACAATGCAGTGCCTTTAATAAGCCTCCCACATGCAAAACATACAAAAGTTCTTGATCCTCCAGGCCCTTTGTTTGATTTTATTTGGGGAGTATGGATCAGACCACACTCAGCAGTGCTCAGGGCCTATTCCTAACTCTGCTCAACTGTGACCTTTGGGAGTGCTCAGAGAACCCTGTGTGGTGCTGGGATTGAATCAGCTTTGGCTGTACTACCTGATTTTTTAGATGTAGGGGAGACAATGTAGGCAAAACCCAGTAAAACTTAGGGTTTACTCCAGACTTTATGTTACAGATCACTGCTGGCAGTGCTCAGGGGTCCTCAGATGGTGTTGGGGATCGAACCCTGGCTGACTACTATGTACAAGTCCCTACCCATGCAATGAATCCAGGTTGATTCCACACACTGCATATAGTCTTCAAAGTACAACCAGGGTTCACTCCTGAGCAGAGAGAAATATCCCCTCAGCACTGCCAAGCATGCTCCTTCCAAAAAAAATTTCATGTATATTAGTTACTTTACATACAGTAAATTTCATCCTTAAAATAATTTAAAGATGGGGCTGGAGCAATAGCACAGCAGTAGAGCATATGCCTTGCACGCAGCTGATCCAGGACGAACCTACGTTTGATCCTCAGCATTCCCTATGATCCCCCAAGCCAGGAGCAATTTCTGAGCACATAGCCAGAAGTAATCCCTGAGCATCATTGGGTGTGGCTCCAAAATAAAGCAAAACAAAAAATTTAAGTTAAAAAACCAAGATTTATGAAGTTATTGATAGTTGAGTTTTAGACATAAAACATTTAGCACTAATCCCACCACCAATGTCAACATAGTTCATCCTTTTTAAATGTTCCTGTTAAAGAATTTTGATAAACATCTGACACCTTATAATGATGTCATCTTAAACTACAGTCAGTATGTCAAACAACTTCATCACCCCTTAATTTCCCTCATATTCCCTTTATGGTGAAAATCTACCTCAGTTTAATTTTTGCCCCTCTCTCATGATATTTTTTTTTTTTTGGTTTTTGGGTCACACCCGGCAGTGCTCAGGGGTTACTCCTGGCTCCATGCTCAGAAATTGCTCCTGGCAGGCACGGGGGACCATATGGGGCACCGGGATTCGAACCGATGACCTTTTGCATGAGAGGCAAATGCCTTACCTCCATGCTATCTCCTGGGCCCCAACATGATATTTTTATGCTTTTTTTTAAACTTAATATTTTTGGGGGCCATACTCATAGATATTCAACTTTTATTCCTGACTGCATTCAGGAATAACTGCTGGCAGTTGCAGGGTGGTCATACGGTGCTGTAGGGATCAAACACAAGCTGATCTCATGCAAGCCCAACACCTTACCCACATGTACTAGCTCTCTGAGCCCTTTTTGTCTTTTATTTTTTCCCCTCAAAATATCATGTAAATGTAGCCTTCTCATCTATCATCTTTACTTATGCATGTCTGCATGTTATGGTAACTGCATTCTTTTCATTGCTTAGTCTCATCTATTGCATGTTCCTCAGATTGCTTATTCCATTTACCAGCAGATGTACTTCTTTGGTCTTTCCAGTGCTTCTGTGATTGACATATACAAATCTTTATGAGCTTCTGTTTTTATTCCAATTCCTACTGGAATGAACAAGTTCCACAACCAGGAAGAACATGTCAGTATATTATGACAGGTAAATATTTCATAAAAAAACTCCAAAACTGCTCTTCAAAGTGATGGTAGCACTTTTGACTGTTTTCCAATGTCTAAGTTTTATATTTGTTTTGGTTTTGTTTGGAGCCAAATCTGGTGGTGCTCAAGGGTTATTCCTGGCTCTGTACTCAGGGGTCATACCTGGCAGTGCTCAGGGGACCATATAGGATGCCAGGACTGAATCCAGGTCGCCACGTGCAATGCAAACGCCCTAACAACTGTGCTATCTCTCCAACATCCTCAATGTCTGTTTTAATTTTGTTATAATAATTAGCAGTGCTGGGCCGGAGAGATAGCATGGAGGTAAGGAGTTTGCCTTTCATGCAGAAAGACAGTGGTTCGAATCCCAGCATTCCATATGGTCCCCTGTGCCTGCCAGGGGCGATTTCTGAGCATAGAACCAGGAGTAAGCCCTGAGCGCTGCCAGGTGTGACCCAAAAAACAAAACAAACAAACAAAAAAATAATAATAATTAGCAATGCGGGGGTCAAGAGATAGCATGGAAGTAGGGCGTTTGCTTTGCATGCGACCTACCCAGGGCCAACAACAGCGGTTTGATTCCCAGCATCCCATATGGTCCCATGAGCCTGCCAGGGGCAATATCTGAGTGCAAAGCCAGGAGTATCCCTTGAGCATCGCTGGGTGTGACCCAAAAACCAATAAATAAATAAATAAATAAATAAATAAATAAATAGCAATGCTGAGCCCCTTTAATTTTCAAGCTTCAGACCCTTTTGGTTCCCGTCTGTTCCCTGATTTCTGCACTCACCCTCTGCCCAGAGTTGTAGGAACAGAGGCACCAAGATGGCCAATTTTCAGATTCTTTTTGAATGCTATAATCTCACCACTTTATTAGGTAAAAAGAAACAGGGGCTGGAGAAATAGTACAGGGGTTATGATGCTTGTTTTGTACTAGTTCAATTCCTGGTACCTATATGGTCCCAGGAGCACTCCTGAGCATAGAGTCGGGAGTAAGCAGGAGTAAGTTCTAAGCACATCCAAGTGTGGCCCCTTCAGTTCCCCTCAAACAGCATGTACACATGAATGGCAATGAAAGGCTTGTCCTCTCTTCCATGCCACTCTCTCCAAAGCAATTGCTTCCTCATTTCCCATCAGGAAGGAGCGTCTGGTTTCTACACTCTCTAGCAACCCGAGGTTGCAGCCAATCTGCGTCATCCTCACTGTGTAATTAGAGGCTGGAGGTGCCCACGTGTCTCAATTTTAGGATCCTGTGGGCTACACTTGGCCCAATTAGGCTACACTTGCAGTATTTCACTGCTTATCTCTTCTGTTTTCTCTCACTATTTTCCTTCTCAAAAGACACTTCAAAGAACACACAGATCCGCGTGGAGAGAAGAATCATGCTCTCTGAGGAGCAAGTGGGACAGAACCCTCTATTGGGCATGATCCCCAGAGCAGGAAAGAGAAGAGACCCTAAGGCACCAGCCTTCAAAGGCGTAGGCTCTTGGACTCAGACATAGCCAGAGTGTACTGCTTCACTTAACTAAAATCATCAGTCCACAGCAATTCTGTCAGTTCCACTGAGTGGGCCTTGGCCTGCCCACATTGTCCGTATGTTCCTTTTCCTTCTCCTCACATAGAACCCACCATTCTACTTGTCCTCTTTGCTGTGCTTTGCCAGAGAAAATGAGGACCCTCAATTATTTAGAAATTCATAGCTGGAGCGTAGCTTCACATAGTGAGAGAGGCAGCTCAGCAGGCTGCAGGCATGTTTCACATTCAGGATCCTGGATTCAATTCCATGGACACTTCCAGGTCCCCAAGAACTGCTGGGAGCAAACTCCAAAGATAAAGCCAAAAATATTCTCTGAGTAGTGCTGGGAATAGCATAAAATAAAAAAGACACAATATTGCTGGAGGTTAAGTGAGAGCTAAGGTTTTGAGACTGGGACTTGAAGACATGATCCCTTAGTACAGTAGGTGCTTACCTTGCATGTGGCTGACCCTGGGTTCAATTCCTGATAACCCATGTCGTCTCCCGAATCTACCAAGAGTGATCCCTGAGCAGAGTGCCAAGAGTAAGACCTGAACTACTCTGACGTGGCTCCCAAACCAATAAAAATAGAGAGGAAGAGTTGAGATTGATGTCCAAAAGTGTTGGACACAAATGTGAGGGGAACTATCTTATAACGGCAGAAACCAGAGTAGGAAGGAGACCAGGTGTCTAAACAGTCAGAGAAATCCTATCACATTCACTGCATCCCCAGCACTGTGAAGTGTCTTTGACTCTGAGGTAATGTCTGGGCAGTCACAATTCAATCGGAGACTGGGCCCTGTGTCCTCAAGTATGAATTCCAGCTACTATAAGAGCTAACACTTATCTGCCACTTTCTGTGCCAGGCTCTGTTCTGAGTGCTGGGCATCTCCTCCCTCCTTTCATTCACGCCACAATTCTCTGAGATGAGAAATCTTAGGCCTCGTTTCCTTGATGAAGAAACTGAGAGCCCTGAAGTAATTTATCCTCACAGTGAGAAAATGCAGGACTGGAACTTCACAGGACATTTTGGCTCTTACACATAACAATCACCAGTACTGAAGCCTGTGCAGTGTGTGTGTGTGTGTGTGTGTGTGTGTGTGTGTGTGTGTGTGTGTGTGGTAGGGTGTGATGGGGTGGTTGATGGCTGGATGGGAGAGTAGGGACTCAGAGGATAGCACTGAGGCTCTTGGGAGTTCAGTACCATGTATCTAGGACCCCATGATTTTGGATGTATCTGATGCCACAGCCATGTGAGAGGATCTGCTTTTCCCCAGTCCCCATGTCTTGAGGTTCACCTGCTCTAAACTTGGTAAAACCTCACTCCTTGGAGATGTGGATCTTGTGGTGGCCAGAGCATTAAATTTGGCCCATGCAGAGCCTTGATCTCATGTTCCTTGTTCTTTTTGGAGACTAAGTTTGGAGCCAGCATGTGAGCAGATATGAGCTGTCTCCATGGTCCCTTAGAATAGCTAGATATGTCACAGATTGGGGACACTGGCAGAGGTTGTTTGCTGCTGACCATCATGGCATACCAAGCCCCATGGGCAGAGAGCATGGTTGGCTAAATTGGCTGCATTAGCCTATGCTTTTATTTTCGTTTTCATTTTACTCCCTCCCCTCCTTCATCCCCTCTCATGGTTGTTGCAATGACCTTGTACACATGCCTAGTTATGGTATGGTCAGGGATCTCTTGTGGCACCAGAAATTACAGACAGCAGGGCTACGAGCCTCAAACTGCAGAGCTGCCAGATTTGCAGGACACTCCTGGCTCTGTGCTGGGATTACTCCTGGTGGAACTTGTGGACCTCGAGGTGCCAGGGATTGAGTCTCACATACAAGGCATGTGTCGCAGCCCCTTAGCCAATGTTCCAGCTCCAAAGAGTTTTTTTCATGTGAAAAGTGGGAAAGTTAAGCAAGTCTGGGCTCAGGTCGCTACATTTGTCTTCTAGGTGAGCTTATATCTGCTTCTGTTACTATTTCCAAATGCGCAGAGTTCTGGGAGCTGTCAGTTGGAAACGAGCTGGATTTTCTTTCCTTTTTTTGTTTTGTTTTGTTTTGTTTTGTTTTGTTTTTGGGCCACACCCAGCGGTGCTTAAGGGTTAATCCTGGCTGTCTGCTCAGAAATAGCTCCTGGCAGGCATGGGGGACTATATGGGACACCAGGATTCGAACCAACCTTTGGTCCTGGATCAGCTGCTTGCTGAGCTAGATTTTCAACCTCACTAGAGTCCAAACACTGGGGCAGCCCTGTCACCTGGAAGGAGATTCTAGAACTACACTAGCTCCTTCCTCCTCAACTGAAGCCGTAAGTCAGTTCTGCTACTCACCCTGTTACCCAATAGACCCCATGGCCATCAGAGTAGGCTCCCAATATGTGTTTGTGGAATTGAAGACTTGAAGAAGGAACAAATCTACCACTACATTTTTCACTGCCTGGAGACTCAGAATGGTTCTTTTCCTCTCCAAGTCCAGTATTTCCTTGCAGACTACCTAACACACATTGCCACAGATTGCATTTCCAAAACTTTGTCCTTTCAACATGAGTGTGAGGCTTCCCAGGGAATTAATTTTTCTTCTGATCAAATTATACTGGGTATTCTCAGGTTAAAAATGTTTGCTAAAAAGAAATAGCACCAATAATAGGTTAGTGGGTTTTTTTTTTTCCAAAAGGGAAAATATCTGTTCATGGAAGTTCCTCAACTGCGTTTTTTTCCAATTGCCTTGATAGCTCATTGTTTCAGAAGCCAGGCAGGCCTAGACTGAGTTCAAAAATTCAGATTTTTAGACAAAGGAGACAACCTCCTCATTATTCCACTACCTAGCTTACCTAGTTAAAAAAAATTTTTTTTGTCTTCACTTTGCATTTTAGGAGATTCTTGCCAGGAAGCTGGCGAAGTAGGAGAAAAATCAGATGGGAGGTTGCCTTTGCCATCCAACACCCACAAAAATCAGAAAGCTGCTCACTCGGGAATGATTCATACTGAAACGTGTGGATGTGGGTCGAGGGCTAAGACAGCAAAATAACAAAAAGCAGGTGGTTCCACTCTAGGTTGGTGTTGACCTGGGCTCAGAGATGTCCTTCTGTAGTGGCTCCTGTCCTCGATCACTGAAGACCTTGTCCCACCCTTGAGCTTCTGGCTTAAACATGCTCATTATATTCCTGAGGCTCACAGTGCCCGCCCTGAAGAAAGAGAATCTCAAGGTTCAACTATTACAGCTGCAGAAATTATAAGTCAGCAGCATGATGACATCATCTCTAATTACAATTCCTCTTTCTGGCTCCAACATAAGGAAGCAGTGCACTTTCCTCCTCTCTCCAGACTGCCAGATCCTCAGGCAGCCTTCACCTTCTGAAGGGCAATCTGCTCTGGTCCTTTCCCCCCTGGAATGCTCTGCGCACTGGACTCTTTCCAAGATGAGAATTTCTGTGCTATGAAGCATTGATCAAGTCTTGATGGACATCAGACAAAAACCTGTGATCCAGGGACCTGGGACTCTCGAAGAGGGAAAATAGTTTTGAAAGACTGTCTGGAATGCTTACCTTGCCTCGCTCTCCTCCAAGCTCTCCCAAGAACATTGGGCTTCTGGGCAAGGATGCTGGATACTGATACCAACATCACTCTTGGCCTTATCCTTCCCTATATTCCAGATGAGCCCATTAACTTCTGGCTAGGCTAACATCCTAGTTATTGCCTAACCCTTTTACTTGACATCATCAAAGCCGCTAGCTTCTTATTTTGGGAGAGGGGACACACATTTTGCAGTGCTCTGCTGGCTTTGCACTCAGGAATCACCCTGGAGTTACTTAGGGGACCATCTGAAATTCCAGGGATCAAAACAGGTCATCCACATGCAAGCATTACCTACCGATTTCACCAGCCCTGCCTCTGACTTTTTTTGTTGTTGTTGTAATTTCTTTATTTAAGCACAATGGCTCCAAACATGTTCATAATTGGGTTTCAGCCATAAAATGCACATCCCCTCCCTTCAACAGTGCAACTTTGTAGTCTGTTTTCTACCTCCCCCATCCCCTGCCTGTCTATGCATTGTAGTTCTCTCTCTATCGTTGTCATGGTAGCTGTTAGTGTAATTATTTCTCTATCTGCACTACCACTCTTTGTGATAAGCTTGTTATCATGGACTGGTCCTTCTGGCCCTCATCTCTATTGTCTCTGGGTATCATTATATTTTTCTTAAATCCCACATATGAGTGAGACTATTCTATGTTTATCTCTCTCCCTCTGACTTATTTCACTCAACATAATAGTCTCTAAATCTATCCATATATAAACAAATTTAGTGACTTCATTTCTTCCGTTGTATAGATGTATCACAATTTCTTTAGCTACTCACTTGCTGATTTCTTTACTATTCTACCAGAGCAGAAAATAGGGTTCTTCCCGCTCAATACATGATAGTATTTTCTTCTTTAAATAATTTGTGTTGGATAGTACTAGAAGTCCTAGTAATAGTAATCAGACAAGAGAAGAAAATCAAAGGGATCTAAATTGGAAAAGAGGAAGTCAAACTACCTCTATTTCCAGATTGTATGATTATATACACTGAAGACCCCAAGGAGTCCACAAAAAAAGCTTCTAGAAATGTTAACCGATGCAGCAAAGTGACTGACTACAAGTCAATATAAAAAAATTGGCTGCATTCCTTTATACAAATAATAAGTCAGTGGAGAGAGACATCAAACAGTCTATCTCATTTAAAATTATGTCAACAACCATCAAGTACCTAGGAATCAACTTACAAAAGATGAAAGAGATCTATACCAGAAAAACTTCAAAATAGCTAAGAAAGAAACTGATAAAGATGTAAGGAACTTCCACACCACAGAGTGAGTGCAGTTAGAGAGATAATATACTAACAACTACCATGATAATGTTAATGAGTGAGAAAAGTAAAATGCCTGTCTTGAATACAGACAGGGAGGAGGAAGAAGGGAGAAGGGGGCATTAGTGGTGGGAATGTCGCCCTGGTGAAAGGAGGTGTTCTTTTTATGACTGAAGCCCAACTATAATCATGTCTGTAATCACTGTGTTTAAATAAAGATATTATTTAAAAACAAACAGAAAAAATATAAGGAAATTAAAAAAGGTTCCATCCTCATGGATTGGAAGAATCAATATTATCAAAATAATCATCTTACTTAAATACTATATTTTATAGATTCAAAACAATATCTATCCAAATTCAGGTAACATCCTTCTAGGACTTAGAACAGTCAATTATAAAATTTGTGTGAAATCATAAAAGGGTCAGATAGCAAAAATCATACTAAAAAACAAGAAACAGGGAAGCATCTCATTACCTAACTAGAAACTGTACTACAAAGCCATAGTGATCAAAAAAGCATGGCATTTGAACACAGACAAACTTTTAAACCAATGGGTCAAAATAGAATATTCAATAACAAACCCCCAATTACATTATATTAGTTGACCATTTTTGTTTGTTTTTGGGCCACACCTGGTGGTGCTCAGGGGTTACTCCTGGCTTTCTGCTCAGAAATTGCTCTTGGCAGGTACAGGGGACCATATGGGATGCCAGAATTCAAATCACCATTGGTCCTGGGTAGACTACTTGCAAGGCAAACGCCCTACCACTATGCTATCTCTCTGACCCATGGTCAACTAATTTTTGACAAAGAAGATGAGAATATGAAATGGAATAAAGACAGCCTCTTCAACATTGAGACAATTGGAAACCTCAATTAAGAAATTAAGGCTAGGGGCCAGAGAGGTGGTGCAAGAGGTAAAACGTCTGCCTTACCCATGCTAGCCTAGGATGGACACAGTTCGATCCCCTCTCCCTCTGTTTATTAAAGACTGTGGGAAACAGCAGACTGTACCAAGACCTAATCCTCGCAGGAGTCTTCAGTGATATGATACCAAAATGTTTCTGTATGGCAAAAGAAACATGGGCTAAATAAAAGACAGCTGAGTGGGACAAAATATTTGCAATCAATATATCAGTAAGGGACTAATATCTAGGATACACAAAGTACTTACAAAGATTAATTCCCCAAAATCTAAAATCCCCATCAAAAATGGGGAAAGAAAATGAATAGAAACTTCTCTGAGGAAGACCAATAGTCAGGAGACACATAAAAAAAGTATTCATCATTGGGGCCGGAGAGATAGCATGTAGGTAAGGTGTTTGCCTTGTGTCCAGAAGGACGGTGGTTCAAATCTCAGCATCCCATATGATCCCCCGTGCCTGCCAGGGGCGATTTCTGAGCATAGAGCCAGGAGTGTGATCAAAAAAACTAAAAAAAAAAAAGTATTCATCATCAGTTATCATTAGGGAATTTCAAATCAAGATGATAATAGGTTACCATCTTACACCAGTGAGAATGATACATATCAAAAAATGCTGGGCACAATCTGTATTGGCAGGTATGTACTGAAAAAGAAACTCTAATCCACGTATGGTGGGAATGTTATCTGGTTCAACCCCTATGGAAAAAAGTAAGGAGTTCAGGTTCTCAGTAAACTCAAAATTGAACTGCTATATGATCCAGCAATTCCACTTTTTCTGGATATCTCTTCTCAGGACAGAAAAAAATTTCATTCAAAAAGACATATGCACCTCACTATTCATCAGAGCATTCAGTACAATAGCTAAGAGTTGGAATCAACCTAAATGTCCAACAACAGATGCGTGGATCATGAAGATGTGGTACATAAATACAATGGAATACTACATAGCTCTAAAAAATGAAGCCATCATACAATTTGCTGCAACATAGATGCAACTGGACGGTACCATGTTAAGTGAAAGGAGAAAAAATAAAAAGAAGGATAAATATAGGCTGATGTCACTTATATGTGGTATTTAGAAAAACTGCATGAAGATAGGCAATAGTTTAAATGGGTTGTCTAGAACACTCTTGGCTCCAAAGTATAGTGAGAATAAGGAAAGAAATTGAGTGGAGGAGTGGAAAGACATGTAAAATAATGGGGGACAAGGGTTAAAGGGGACTCATGTTCATTGGTGGTGTTAAAGAAGAATAGAACTAAGTATCCAAACCACAGAGTCAACAACACTGAAATCATCAGATGGAAGAATTTTTTTTTTTTTTTGGTTTTTGGGCCACACCCAGTGACACTCTGGGGTTACTCCTGGCTATGCGCTCAGAAGTTGCTCCTGGCTTGGGGGACCATATGGGAAACCGGGGGATCGAATTGCAGTACATCCTAGGCTAGCGCAGGCGAGGCAGGCACCTTACCTCCAGCGCCACCCCCAGATGCAAAATTTAACAATCAAACTTAAAAAGGTTCCTGTTTATGATGGCAGACTGGGGAAGGGTCGAGGGACAGGGGATGGATGGGAACATTGGTGGATAGAAGTTGACACTGGTGGTGAGATTATTGCTAAAATGTAGTATGTCTAAAATTTAACTATGAATAATTTTGTAAATCGCAATGCTTTAAATTAAAAAATGATAAAGAAAAATTATATTTGAAGCCCTTGGTGTTTATGTTTTCACTCACTGAGTTTGGTGGGCTTCCACAATTATTTTGCTATATTCTTACTGTGCAGTAAGTAGTGTAGAGAAAGTGAGGTACAAGTTAGCAAAGACAGGACATGTCGAAAGGACACAGCCAGAACAGAAGCATCAAGACTCCAGGAGCAGCGGCGTTTGCCTTGCAAGCAGCCGATCCAGGACCAAAGGTGGTTGGTTCAAATCCCAGTGTCCCATATGGTCCCCGTGTCTGCCAGGAGCTATTTCTGAGCAGACAGCCAGGAGTATCCCCGGGTGTGGCCCAAAAACCAAAAAAAAAAAAAAAAAAAAAGGACTCCAGGAGCTCAGATGGAAAGGATTTATTTTCCATTTTAGTTCAGGACAAAGATCTTTCTCCCATTAACCCAGTTATATTGAAGTGCTGCAAGTACTTCTTTCTCTGTGTTGTTCCAGCAGAGATTAGCTAGCCTTTAAGCAGAGATTTTCTTAGACAGGATTCCTCTGTTGGGTGAATGTTGGCCTTTTAACTTCACCATTGTCCATGCTTATGAAGAGGGTGGAAGAGGGTAAAAGACTTCTAGGGGATGATGCTGGGGATCTCTAATGCTGAAACCTTATTTGCTGGGCTCCAGGTATTATTATTGTCTTTTGAAGTTCTGACCTGCTTTCAAGAAATTTTAAATATTCCCGTCTATAGAATGACACAGCTTGTCGACTTTAAATCTCAAACTTCAAAACTGCTTTGGAAAGAAGTTTGCTTTCTTCTGGCTACCTGCTTAGGCCTTAAACTTGGGAAATTTGCTTTTGAAAGTTATACCTATTGACCAACACACTGATGCCCTTAGCAGTCCCTCTGGCTGTGTGAGCCACCTCTTCAAGTCACCTTTGCACTCTGCCATCTGAAGCTGGTTACTAGACCCTACCTAGCATCTGAAGTGATGGCCCTAGATCTAGTTGCACCAGGAGCTGGAAAAAGAGGTGTGTGCTCCACCACCAAAGATACTGACTTAACTGGACTGCCACTGGGCTTAGGCATATAGTATGCCTTAAATGTAGGGATCACTTTCAGTATGGTGCTTGGGGTATCATCTGATGTTTGAGATTGTGCTGGGAGTACCTTCATACAAAGCAGGTATTCCTGTTTTTGAGCCCAGGCAAAAAGTAATTTACAAATTCACTATGTTCTTCCACCTTGCAGCCAGATATGAAAAATTCTTTTCTTGTAGGTGGGAGAATCACCATTTGGGCCATGTTTTATCACATCATTTCTAACAGTCCTGACAACTTGGGTTCTAGAGGCTGAACAGTGTTATAATAGGCCCAGATACCATCAGGAACAAAGGAATATGTTCATTGGCTATTTATTTAGGTTGTTAATTTTGTATGTATTTATTCATGAGTGGTTGTGGCCCATATCTGGTGATGCTCAGGGGCTCTGTGCTCAGGAGTGGAACTTGACAATTCTTTTTTTTTGTTTGTTTTGTTTTTTGTTTTTCAGGCCACACCCATTTGATGCTCAGGGGTTACTCCTGGCTAAGCGCTCAGAAATTGCCCCTGGCTTGGGGGGACCATATGGGACGCTGGGGGATCGAACCGCGGTCCTTCCTTGGCTAGTGCTTGCAAGGCAGACACCTTACCTCTAGCTCCACCTCGCCGGCCCCGGAACTTGACAATTCTTAGGGGACTATATGTGGTTCTGAGGAATTGAATTGGAACTGGTGCCATACAAAGCAAGAAGGGATACAGCCTCCGTATTATCTCTCCATCCCCTATGTTTTTTTATAAGAGCCACATTCAGTGAGTGTGGGTCTGATGGTCGGATGCATATGTCCGTGTCACTTGGAGTCTACCAGGACATACTAGTGGTGAAAGGAGATGGGGTATGCCATACAAAGCAGTACCTTGCACAAGCTAGGCATATGTTCAATGAGCATATTTTGAGCATATCTTCCATCCCTAGATATGCTGTTTTAATTCTCAGAGGATGTCATGCCTCAGATCCATCTGACCCTGCAATATGGGGTGGACATTGAGGAGTAATTTTATATTCTGCTCTCCCCACTTTTGTTCTGGAGCTCAAACCTAGGGCCTTATTTATGGGAAGCCTGTGCTCTGCCCCTGAGCCACAATTCATGGGCATTATTTTTTTAATGACAAAACTGGGAACTGTGGGTTGAGCTATCATCATCTATTCTGTTTTGATGATCTCCAACAACTACTCTGCAAATGGATGAAAACACCTTCTTGTGAAGCTTCTAGTGTACAAATCAAGAGAGCATATTCTTCCAGGAGACTAATGACATATGGATTGATACCTGTTTCTATTCAAGATTAGGGGAGACAGAGGGAGAGAGAGTACAGTGGGTAAGGCCTTGCATATGCCCAATCTAGGTTTGATCCTTAATACAAATGGTTCCCTGATCCATGCCAGAAGTAATCCCAAAGTGCCATTAGGTATAGCCAAAAATTAGACTAGTGAGAAGAGGGTACAATTGCATCCATACCAAATCATGGACTTGAACCACCCTTAAGCTGAACCATAAAAGTCAACTCCATAGGTGATAGTATAAGAAGGAGATAAGTCATGCAGAGATAGTATAAGGAGGTAAGGCATTGGTCTTGCATGAGGTTGGGTTGACTTCAGCTCAAATCACTATTCCATCCCCACATGGTTCCCCAAACATCACCAGGAGTCATTTTGTTGCATCATCCTGGGAACTACCAGGTGTGACTCAAACACTGACACACCAACACACAAAGTTGACACAAAAGTCAACTTTGAGGGTGAGGCCTTGCAGACCTCAGAGCTTTCCCTTTCTTGTAACTGCAAAGGCTTGAAAAGCATTTGGCACAGGATTCTCAAGAGATGGAGGCAATGGATGAATACATGAATAAATGAATCATTTTATCATGAGGTACCAGACTGAACTCCAGATATGATCAAAACTACATAAAGAGCCAGAGAGAGAAAACACAGAGAGTGGTGAGAAACAGAGAGAGAGAGAGCGAAGAAGAAGAAGAAGAAGAAGAAGAAGAAGAAGAAGAAGAAGAAGAAGAAGAAGAAGAAGAAGAAGAAGAAGAAGAAGAAGAAGAAGAAGAAGAAGAAGAAGAAGAAGAAGAGTAGGGGATTGGTACAATCCTTCATTCTTTTTGTTTATTTGTTTTGTTTTGTTTTGTTTTGGGATCACACCGGCAGTGCTCAGGGGTTACTCCTGGCTCTGCACTCAGACGTCGCTCCTGGAAGGCACTGGGATATGGAATGCCGGGATTCTAACCACCCTTCATCCCGGATCAGCTGTGTGCAAGGCAAATACTCTACCACTGTACTATCTCTCCGGCCCCGTGAAGCTCCTTCATTCGATCATGGTGGAGGTTTTGCCTCATGCATTTGTCCCATACATGTGACTAAATCCAATATGCAGAACCACACCTTTCAAAATTCCATGTTCTGGCCAATAGCTCTGGTTACTAGCATCAGAAGTGTTTCTAGAAACCAGAGTCCACACACTAAAATCATAAGACCCAAACTTTAACAACCAAACTTTAAAGGGTTCTTGTTATGATGGCAGACTGGAGAGAGGGAGGCATAAGATGGACTCTGGGAATGTTACATGTCTAAAAATCAACTATGAATAATTTCATAAATCACAATGCTTTAAATAAAAAATATTAAAAAGAAAACATTAACAGAATGATTCTAGAAAAGTCTATGATTCCTTGCTTATACTAGGAGGACTGTTATCCTTGGACCATATTACAAAGGATGTGCTGCTTTTTCAAAAAGGGAAATAATTAGCAAGCAGTTCTATAGAATATCCTGTGATTGTCAAGTACAGGTTAATGTAGTAAAAAGAACGGTATTCAAATTTCTTTCTAATCAAGAAGCCATTGTACTGATCCAAATTATTCCCTCTCTGCTAATCTACCTCTGAAATATGCCTCTGATGGGATATTTCAATGGGCAGAACATAGTGATGATTTGGGGATTATTTCAGAAACTTCACCCCACCTATTATCACATTATTAGAACTATTGCTGATGGTTATAAGACTTACACTATAAGGTCTGTACACAGCAGTTTACTTAGTAGCTGATGGGGAACCTGAAGCATTTTCCAAAAAAATTGGACTTTATTTTATTGCTATTTTAAAAATAAATTAATTGAATCATCATAAGATACACAATTACAAAATTTTTCATGATTGAGTTTCAATCATATAATGTTCAACACACTTCTCTCTTCACCAGTGCATATTTCCCACCACCAATATACCCAATTTCCCTCCACCCCGTCTGCCTCTGTGGCAGATATTTTTCTTTTCTGTCCTTTTTTTATTTCACTTATTTATTTTTATTATTATTTTGGTTCTTGGGTCACACCGACAGTGCTCAGGGGTTACTCCTGGCACTAGGCTCAGAAATCACTTCTGGCAGGCTCGGGGGACCATATGAGATGCTGGGGATTGAACCTGAGTTCATTTTGGGTCAGCTGTATGTGAGGCAAATGCCCTACCTCTGTGCTATCTATCCAGCCCTTTCTCCTCTTTTTTTTTGGGGGGGGGTTTTTGGGCCACACCCAGTGATGCTCAGTGGTTACTCCTGGCTATGCACTCAGAAATCGCTCCTGGCTTGGGGGACCATATGGGATGCAAGGGGATTGAATCGTGGTTAGTCAGACGCGTGCAAGGCAAATGCCCTACTGCTGCACCACCACTTCGGTCCTTTTTATTTTATTTTTTTTATTTTAGATATTGTGGTTTGCAATGCAGTTAGTGAAGAAGTATCATGTATATCAATTTATCTCCTT
>PVKC010019186.1:0-19241 GCA_004027635.1 Crocidura indochinensis
TTCCTTCCTTCCTTCCTTCCTTCCTTCCTTCCTTCCTTCCTTCCTTCCTTCCTTCCTTCTTTCCTTCCTTCCTTATCTTTATAATATGAGTTTTGTGTCTCTTGGTACTATTTCATATACTATCTTTATTGCTTCCAATCTTTCTTATTTTTTTGCTGGTTCTTTCCTTTTTGAATGTTTTCACTACTTTTTTTAATCTACTGAGGGTTTCTTAAAATGTTTTTAATTCGTACGCCCATTTCTCCTGAGAAATGCAGTGAGCACTTCAGAAGTGCCTTGGTATCATTATCTGATTACTTTTGAATCAATTCTTGCTCTCTGTGCATCCAGAAACTTTTTGCTGTTGTCATTTTTCAATTCCAACATTCCATTATATATATTAATCAGCATAACTTTGTTTTCTTAAGAATTCTTTCCAGGGGCCCGGGAGATAGCATGGAGGTAAGGTGTTTGCCTTTCATGCAAAAGGTCGTTGATTTGAATCCCGGTGCCCCATATGGTCCCCCGTGCCTGCCAGGAGCAATTTCTGAGCATGGAGCCAGGAGTAACCCCTGAGCACTGCCGGAGTGACCCAAAAACAAAAAACAAAAAAACAAAAAAAAAGAATTCTTTCCAGATTTTTGTCTTGATTCATTAGTGCAGTTGAGCTCTATCCCTATTATGTTTGGTGCCCTCTAAGCTCAAGCTCACTTGAGCAGTACTGGGAAATATGTAATTGCAAATTGGGTGTCGTACTGCACCTCACTGGTGTCCAAAGCTTTTAATATGAGTTCCTAGCAGAATGCCATGAACCAAGTTTGAACAAAATGCCTAGTTGATGACCAGGACTTTAAGGTGGTCAGTTTCACCATTTATTGATATACCTTGGTGATTTCTATTGAGGTAATGTTGAGGAATTCATGCTGGAGTGTACTTTCACTCTGGCCCCTGTTTGTTTTCTTATAAATTTCTACAAACCTTTACATTTATGATAGTGTTAAATCTACCTAAATAGCCTGGCCCCAGAATGGGGTCCAGGAGCTGGAAATTCCTTGATCCTGGGGAGGGGTCCCAGGTGTTGGGGATGCTCAGGGGTCCCAGGAAGAAAAAAAAAAAACACCCACTGCCGAATGAGAAACCACAATCCTTGAGGATGCAATCACATGCAGGTTTAATAATAAGAGTGCTCTGGGTCCACTCACAGCCTCCTGTCACAGTAGGACTTTGGTCTGCAGTGAGACCCCAAGCATCATAACACAAAGGTTTTTAAGGAGTTTAGTTTTCCATGGTAATTACCAATCAGATCAAAGCATTCCATGGATTGTACAGATTGTATGAGTTTGAATTTTACCAATGACAGTCTCAGGAAATGGCACAAATCCGGCCCCTTCATGACCTCACAGGAATCCCACCTTGGGCCTGATATTGCCCCTTCATGACCTCACAGGAATTCTACTTTAGGCCTGATGTTGCCCCTTCATGACCTCACAGGAATCACACCTTGAGCCTGATGTTTCCTTTGATAAGGGTAGTCCTCCCAGGTGGTCCCTTGAATGTGTACTGATTTAGCTCAGGGAATGTCCCTTGCTGACAGTGTGGAGGTATCTCGTGTCAGGGTGGGTGCCACTTTGGATTATGGGCTTGGTTGTGGGGAAGTCATGGAGTTACTTTATTATTAAAGAATTTCACCAAGCTGATGACAGAGTGGTCCCTTGGGTTGTGTTCTGATTTAGCTCCGGGAATCCACCCAGCTGTGAGGGCTAGATTTTGCCTATCAGGGACCTTGGGCAGTTAGGGAAAAACTATCTAATATAAAAATGAAATAATATTTTCAACTCAGAAAAATACAATATGTCAAATTTAAACATCTCACAAAATCCTAGAAAATCAAAAGTTATACACTAAATCAAAAGTCACATCTTTTCCAGACTCCACAATAGCTCTAAATTTAGGTCTTCTGTTCATCTGAAATTAAGTTTTGTAAATGGTTTAAGGGTCAATTTTATTTTTTATTTTAGAATATTTTTCATAACCAATTTGGCTGCAACACTTTACCTGAACCTATAGTATATTTATTATATTCATCCATTTCAGTGCAGTAGTGCTTTATCCATTATTACACTCATCCACTCAGTGCAAAAGTGCTTTCTCAGATCTAATTGGGTATATTATTTAATTCTAATACTGAGAGCTTTTTGAATTCCAAATGCACCTAATCCCAAAGAATTTCAGAAATATTGGATGGTAAGCCTCAGTAATTTTTTTTTAATCAGTGGCTATAAAACTGGAATTTGCAAGCTGGATTTTGTGTAATTCTCTTACCTTATGGATAAATACAATAAGGCTCAGGGTTATTAGCATCAAGCTCTCATGTCTCACACTTAGTAACTGCATTTTAAATCTGATTTTGAAACATTCGTGATCTGAGTAAAATAACGATACTAACGTGATTTACAGTGGTGGCAAAAAAAGGGCAAAAATAATTTTATAAGTAAGACAACCAAAATAAATTACATCCAAGGTAATGAAATATTTGTAGTTAATGATTTAAGTAATTATATCTCAAGGAAATTTATCCATCTATGATTTAAATAATTATATCTCAAGGAAATTTATACCTCATCTGTTTACTTTTCCATTTAACAAAATAAACTAAGCATCTATTGAGTGCCAGATACATGTCTAGGAACTGGATAGATTGCTCTAAAAAGTGTGATTCAGACATTTTATTGGAGTTTTATGTATGTTTTACATAAAACACACAGTTGTTGAATTGTAGCTCTACCTAATGATTTATAAACTTTAAATCTAGGAATTGCCATGTGGCCTTCTGTCAGAATTGGTTAAGATTTGGAGAGGATACAATACTCCTTTTATAGATGTCTCTGAATATCATCACCTCGGGAGGTTACTCAAAGTGTTGCCTGAACCAGATCATAGTGATTCTTCCACTCAACCCTTGAAAGGATTCCTCAGTTTCCTCAGAAAAAAAGAGACTCCCAGCCCTGTCCCCTTTGCACTTAGCTCAGTTCACACCCTTCTGGCTTGTTCCATTTTGCCTCTTACCTTTGTGCGTAGGCTGTTTCCCCTGCCCAGGAATCTGCATGACTGTGGCCATTCAAGCCTTTGTCAAAGAGTCTGCCCTAATGATTCCCCACCTCTCCCAATTCTACATTGTAATGAACAGTATTACTTGCTGGTTTATCGTGTTGTGATTATTGTCTTTCTACTCAAAAGCACGAAACTTTACTCACTAATATCAAAATGCTTGGGATCAGGCCCTCAGCATATGCTGATATCCTGGAAACAGCTGCCAGTTGAATGAGTAATAAATGAGTGTCTGTCCTGAGTACAGAGCCTTGTGGAAGAGCACAGTGTTCTGAATACAGAGGAGGACTAGATTACTGTGTTGCTTTGTGCAAACTTGCTGTGTCCAGTCTTGAATAGCAAGTGGAGAACATAGAACTGGTTGAGTGAGGTGAATACCATGCTCAAGTCTTCCTGCTCTGGAGCAGAATGCAGACCACAGTGCGGACAGGATTGGAACTAGGGACCGAGGATTTTCTTTCCCACTTTTCTTTCTTCTTCTTTTTTTTATAATATATTTTATTTTATTTAAACACCTTGATTACATACATGATTGTGTTTGGGTTTCAGTCATGTAAAGAACACCACCCATCACCAGTGCAACATTCCCATCACCAATGTCTCAAATCTCCCTCCTCCCCACCCAACTCCTGCCTGTACTCTAGACAGGATTTTCATTTCCCTCATACATTCTCATTATTAGGACAGTTTAGAATGTAGTTATTTCTCTGACTAAACCTATCACTCTTCGTGGTGAGCTTCATGAGGTGAGCTGGAACTTCCAGCTCTTTTCTCTTTTGTGTCTGAAAATTATTGTTGCAAAAATGTCTTTCATTTTTCTTAAAACCCATAGATGAGTGAGACGATTCTGCATTTTTCTCTCTCTTATTTCACTCAGCATAATAGATTCCATGTACATCCATGTATAGGAAAATTTCATGACTTCATCAGTCATGATGGCCACATAATATTCCATTGTGTATATGTACCACAGTTTCTTTAGCCATTCGTCTGTTGAAGGGCATCTTGGTTGTTTCCAGAGTCTTGCTATGGTAAATAGTGTTGTGATGAATTTGGTATAAGGAAGGATTTTTTTGTATTGTATTTTTGTGTTCCTAGGGTATATTCCTAGGAGTGGTATAGCTGGATCGTATGGGAGCTCAATTTCCAGTTTTTGGAGGAATCTCCATATCGCTTTCCATAAAGGTTGAACTAGATGGCATTCTTCTTACTGTGAAAACATATACAGTCCAGTGGTTCTGAATTTTGTCCCCTAAACATTTGAATATTTTAGTTAAAATTTTTGTATTGTATTAAAGTGTGGGGGTATTGACATTTCTGAGTAGATGCCAGAGACACTGATGCATATTATAGAGTGGCATTTGTTGTGAAAGTAGTCACAGTAATAAATTGTCTAGTGCCAGATGTTAACATTGCTATTGAACTAAGAAAGCACATTCAGGAGGTGAGCATCCCACCCACAAAGAGTGAGTCTGTTCTCTGCTGTGTAGCCTGAAACACAACAGACATCTCAGGCTTCCTCTCTGCTGTTCTATAGCCTGGGATTTAATTCCTCTGCACCATTGTTCCCTAAGGGCCCCTTTTCTTCAGAGGTGAGTTTCCCCGCCCACAAACAATGAGACAACTCTCTGCTGTGTGGCCTGAAACACGGCAGATGTCTCCTGCCTCCTCTTTGCTATTCTGTGGCCTGGGATTTAGTTCCTCACCTGAGGACTTGTTCCCTGAGTGCTTATCTTCTTCAGAGGTAAGCGGCCCACCCACAAAGGGTGGAGCTAGAGGAGCGATGATGCTCTTCGTGGCTGCATGCATCTTTTAGCCAATGAAAACCACCACAGCACATAGAAAAATTCACAATATGAGTGTGACAATGGGGGAACAACACAGGCCAGCACCAGACATTGAGTATGTAGATAGCAACTTTCATGACCTGAAAACTGCCAACCATCAGATAGGGAGTTTAGAGAAAAGAAATAAATAGGATATTCATAGAACTCAAAGAAAGCATAGATTGAGTTGAACGAAAAGCAAATAGGAATCAAGAGGATATGAAGATATAAATCAGAAAACTCCGAACTGAAATAAGAGGTCTGAAAAACTCAATAGAAAATCTCAATGGAAAACCTCTCCAACAGAGTAACAGCAGCTGAGGATGAATCGGTGAGCTGGACGATGAGATGCATAATAACTCCATACAGCAGAAGAGATTGGGAAAAAAGAAAGCCTTAAAACAAATGATCAGACAATGGAAAAGTTACTCAAAGAATGTGAACAGATAAAAATAGAAGTCTTTGATAAGCTCAACAGAAACAGCACAGGAATCATTGGAGTCCCAGAGACCAGGAAGAAAATCCCCATAAAGAATCAACAGAGAAACTCACAGAGATAAAGACTGTATGCAACCCAATCCTGCATGCCAGAAGAGTACCAGCTAAAAGAGATCCAAAGAAAAGCATTCCAAGACACATCCTAGTCACAATGACAAATACCACAGATAGGGATAGAATACTGAAAGCAGCAAGATCAAAATGAGAAATTACATTCAAAGGTGCATCGTTAAGATTTACAGCAGATCTGTCACAAGAAACCCTCAAGGTCAGAAGGCAGTGGTGGGACATTGTGCCAAAACTAAACAAAATGAATGCTTCACCTAGAATAGTACACCCAGCCAGACTCACTTTCAGGTTTGAAGGAAGTATACATAGCTTCATGGATAAACAATGGCTGAAAAACTTTGCAGTCTCAAAACCAGCCTTAAAAGAAAAACGGAAAGATACAATTTAAGACAAGACTGACCATGAGACAAACCAAATTTCTACAGAAAGATGGCACTAAATCCAATCACAATTATTTCTCTCAATGTCAGTGGACTAATTGCACCAGTTAAGAGACACAGAGTGGCTAAATGGATCAAAAAACTGAATCCAACCTTTTGCTGCATACAAGAAACATACCTGGATAGTCATAACAAACATAGAATCAAAATCAAAGACTGGAGGAAAATCACCCAAGCAAACAACAACCTTAATAAATACAGAGTGGCCATATTAGTATCATATGACACAAACTTTAGGCTCAGAAAAGTTTTAAGGGGCAAAATGGACATTTTGTACTAAAATCAAGGGATATGTAGAGCAGGAAGTTATAACACTCCTAAACATACACACACCCAATGAAGGACCAGCTAAGTATTTAATACAATTGTTGACAAATCTAAAAGAAGATATCAATAGTAACACAATAATTGTGGGAGACCTCAACACTGCCCTGTCATCCCTTGACAGATCTACCAGTCTGAAACCGAACAAAAATATATAGCTCTGAAAAGAGAAATGGAAGAAAGTGGACTAGTCGATATATATAGGCCACACCATCCCCAGAAACCTGAATATACATTCTATTCCAATGCAATGGGTCATTCTCCAGGATAGACCACATGCTGGCATATAAAACATACCTCCATAAAATCAAGAGGATATAAATCATAAAGACAACCTTCTCAGTTCACAGTGCACTGAAATTAGAAGTAAACTACAAAGGGAAACAGAAGAAAAACTTCAACACCTGGAAATTAAACAGCTCACTATTGAACAACCAGTGGATCTCAGATGAAACCAAAGATTCTTAGAAACAAATGACAAAAAAGACACAAATTATCAGAATTTTGGGGGCACAGCAAAAACAGTTCCGAGAGGAAAATTTATAGCTTTGTAATCACATCAGGAAGGAAGAAGGGGCCTACATGAAAAGTTAATGAAACAGCTTAAAAATTAGAAAATGATCAACAAAAGGAAACAAAATTACATGGGCAGAAGGAAATAACATAGCGTAGAGCAGAAATTAATGAAGTGGAAATCCAAAAAACAATGCAAATGATTGACAAAAGCAAAAGTTGGTTCTTTGAGAAAATAAACAAGCTTAATAAACCACTGGCAACACTCACAAAGAAAGCAAGGGAGAAACTTGATAAACCAGATTAGAAATGAAAAGGGAGAGATCACTACGGATATTGCAGAGATTCAATGGGTAATCAGAGATGACTTTGAGAAACTCTATGCCATGAAACATTAGAACCTGGAAGAAATGGATAAATTCTTGAACATTTATAACCTTTCACAGTTGAATAAGGATGAGGTAGCTTATCTAAACAGCCTCATCACTATTGAGCAAATTAAAATGGTAATGAAGTCTTCCACAAAACAAAAACCGAGGCCCAGATGAGTTCACTAATGAATTCTTTCAAACCTTTCAAGAAGAACTACTACCAGTCCTGGGCAGGCTCTTTCATAAAATTGAAGAACAGGTGCACTCTCAAATAGTTTTTATGAAGGTAACATCACCTTGATACCAAAACCAGACAGATATGCTACCAAAAAAGAAAATTACAGACCAATATCCCTGATGAAAACAGATCCAAAGATCCTCAACAAAATCCTGGCAAATAATATCCCGTGACTCATCAAGAAGGTTATTCAACATGACCAAGTAGGTTTCATCCCAGGAATGCAAGGATGGTTTAACATCCATAAATCAATCAACGTAGTGTACCCTATCATCAAACATAAAAATTATATGATCATATCAATAGATATAGCAAAAGCATTCAGTAAGTTCCAACAACCATTCATGATAAAATCCTTCATCTAGTGGGAATGAAAGGAACTTTTCTCAATATAATCAAGGCCATCTACCATAAGCCAATGGCAAATATTATTCTCAATGGAGATACACTAAAAGCCTTTCTTCTAAAATCTGGTACAAGACAAGGCTGCCCTCTCACGACCACGCCTATTCAACATAGTACTGGAAGTACTTGTCCTAGCAGTTAGGCAAGAAAAAGATATCAAGAACATTCAGATAGGAAAGGAAGAAGTTAAGTTCTCACTGTTTGCAGATGACATGATACTATATTTAAAAAACCCTAAAGACTCTACCAAAAACTTCTAGAAAAATGTAGTAAAGTGGCAGGTTACAAAATTAGCACGCAATAGTCAATGGATATCAAAAAACAATCCCATTCACATTATTGCCACACAAACTCAAATATGTTGGAGTCAGCTTAACTAAAGAGGTAAAGGACATGTACAAAAAAAACTATGAAAGTCTGCTTCATGAAATAAGAGAGGACACAAGTAAATGGAGACACATACCCTGCTCATGGATTGGCAGGGTCAATATCATTAAAATGATAATAGTTCACAAAGCATTGAACAGATTTAATGTAATCCCACTATAGATACCCATGACATTCTTCGAATAAGTGGATCAAACACTCCTGAAATTCATGTGGAACAATAAACACCTACAAATAAGCTAAAGCAATCTTTGGGAAAAAAAGAATATGGAAGGCATTACTTTCCCCAATTTTAAATTGTATTACAAAGCAATAGTCATTCAAACAGCATGATGTTGGAATAAATAAATATCCTCAGATCAGTGGAATAGACTTGAGTTTTCAGAGAATGTCCCCCCAACATATATTCAACTAATCTTTGATAAAGGGGCAAGAAATCCAAAATGGAGCAAGAAAAGCCTCTTCAACAATGGGTGTTGGCACAACTGGTTAGCCACTTGCAAACAAGCAAACTAAGACCCCCATCTAACACCATGCACAAAGGTCAAATCCAAATGGATTAAATATCTTAATATCAGGCCAGAAACCATAAGTAATATAGAAAAACATATAGATAAAAACACTATCACATTGAGACTAAAGGCATCTTCAAGGAGAAAACAGCAGTCTCCAAACAAGTGACAGCAGAGATAAACAGATAGGACTATATCAAGCTGAGAAACTTCTGCATTTCAAAGGAAATAGTGCCTAGGATACAAAAGAAACCCACAGAGTGGAAGAAATTATTCACCCAGTATCCATAAGATAATGAGCTAATATCGAAGTTATACAGGTACTAATAAAACTTAGCAAGCAAAAAACATCTAACCCCAGCAAAAATTGGGGAGAAGAAATGAACAGGCACTTCCTCAAAGGAGAAATACAAATGTGCCAATCAACACATGAAAAAATGCTCCACACTACTAAAATCAGGGAGATACAAATAAAAATAACTATGAGGTACCATCTCACATCACAGAGACTGGCACACATCACAGAGACCAAGAACAATCAGTGCTGGTGGGGATGTGGAGAGAAAGGAATCCTCATTCACTGCTAGTGGGAATGCCATATAATTCATCCTTTATGGAAAACAATATGGAGATTCCTCCAAAAACTGGAAATTGAGCTCCCCTATGATTCAGCTATACCACTACTAGGGATATGTACCCAGGAACACAAAAATGCACTTCAAAAATCCCTTCTTCACACCTATATTCATTGCAGCACTATTTACAACCAAGATGCCCTTCAACAGACAAATGGCTAAAGAAACTATGGTACATATACACAATGGAATATTATGCAGCTGTCAGGTGAGATGAAGTCCAGAAATTTTCCTATACGTGGATATACATGGAATCTATTATTAGTAGTGAAATAAGTCAGAGGGAGAGGGATAGAAACAGAATAATCTCACTTATCTATGAGTTTTAAGAAAACTTAATAACATTATTGTATTAATCCCCAAAGACAATAGAGATAAGGGCCAGAAGGACTGACTCACAATATGAAACTCACCACAAAAACCAGTAGTGCAGTTAGGGAAATAAGTATACTAACAACTATCATGACAATCTTAATAAGAGAGAGAGGTAGAATGCCTGTCTCAAATACAGGCAAGGGCTGTAGAAGTAGGGAAATGGGGACATTGTTAGTGGGAATGTTGCACTGGTAAAGGGGGTGTTCTTTTTGTGACTGAAATCCAACTATAGTCATGTTTGTAATTACGGTGTTTAAATAAAGATATTATTAAAAAAAAGGAAAAAAAAGAAAGCATATTCACAGTCCCAAGCCATCAGTATGAAAACTGAAAACAGCCTAATTATATATAAGCAAAGCAGACACATCTCTCTCTGTTTTCTCCTGGATCTCTTCCATCACTCATTATATTTCTATTGCCTCCATCCCTGTCTCTGCATTGTTGGCCTTTGGATACTCTGTGTGTTATGTCTCTCTGTATGTTATTCAGGTTTGAAGCACAAAGTGTTAAACTTGACAATGAAAGTCAGACAAAAGGGTTGGTAAATAGGGTGGTGTTCTCTTATCTGTTTGGACTCACCATGGTATGTGATATCAAACAAGCAGAGATGGAACAATTTGTCCTAGTATAATTCTCCTGTAAACTCTGTTTTCCAAATTATCTTATATTAAAGTCCTGATGTTTATTCTCTTATGTGGAAGCAGTGGTTTGGCAGTAGGGTTCAGGTAGCTATATGTTTTTAATGCTTTACATGTTGATTCTGATGCATAATAAGTACCAAGATTAGTGTCCAGTCTTAGCCTCTAGTCGAGTGTGTGTCTGGCCGCTGGCACCAGTTTTAATGCCTGGCCCCTGGCACCAGTTTTAGGAACATGAATAGGACCAGCACCCAAAGAGAGAGATAGTCAGGGATGAAGGTGCTTCCCTTGCATGTGGCTGACCCAGTTTCTATTGCTGCATTCACAAATGATTTTCTTGTACTACCGGGAGTTATCCCTGAGTGAAGTTCCTGGAGTAAGTGCTGAGCATTTGTTAGTGTGACCCATCCACCTCATCTTTACCTGCCCCATCATGCCCTCAAAAGTGTTTAATAGTCTTTACATTACCACTAATCTCTTTTCAGGCAATAGAAAGCAAGGAAAAGCTGTGTATATTAGCCCATAGCCTTTTGAACTGAGAGTATGAGTGCCCATCAGTTGCTAATAAATAGAAACAAATAACTTGTAACACAAGAAAGATCATTCAGCTATTTCTTCCTCCTGGTGCTAACCCTTTGTTTAACCAGAATCAAGCCGTGCATATAGCAAGGTGCTCTCCACTGAGTTGTAACTTAATTAAAAATAGTTTTTGTGGGCGGGCGGTGGTGCTGGAGGAAAGGTACCTGCCTTGCCTGGGCTAGCCTAGGACGGACTGCGGTTCGATCCCCTGGTTTCCCATATGGTCCCCCAAGCCAGGAGCGAGTTCTGAGCGCATAGCCAGGAGTAACCCCTGAGCGTCACTGGGTGTGGCCCAAAAACCAAAAAAGAAAAAAAAATAACTTTTGATCTGTTAGGAAAATCAACAACTTATAATTAGTGATTAATTTCCAAAGTACCAGAAACTAGGTCAAGTAATTATATATATTATTGCATTGAATCAATAATAATAATAATATAAAGTATGAGTATGAGTGATAATATTCCTACACTTTACAGAGAATCTGAAGATATGAATATTAAATAGGTTGTCGTGTCACAACTTTGGGGATTAGGAGTGCGATGTAAAACCAGTTTGTACTTAGACATTAATGAATTAGTAGAAAGTAAATAATGTTCTTGAAAGCCATGTACATATTCATGATAGTCATAGACAGATATTTTTATGACTAGGTATCAGGGCTGTAGCAGAAAAAGAATTATGTTATCTCCCACTCTAATCTGATATGAAAGTCAGAGAGAAGCTGTGTAAGAATTTGGTTTTATTAGCTTGAAGATATTTTGTTTCAGTGCATAGTTGCTCTCTACTGCCATCTTCTGGTTGCCTGGATCAAGTATAGTCTATGTAAGGGCCCACAGGACTCACAGCAAAGGGTCTCAAAAGGTCAGAGTCCAAAATGTGGACACCTCATCAGTTTATTGAAATGTTTATACTTTCAAAAACTTTAAACATGGTTTAAAAATGGCATCAATGATTGTATAAAACTAAGACTTTCACCCTTCCATTCTTGACACTGTTGATAAATTTTTAACCGTATTTCAAATACCCTTTAATTTTAACCTCCGAAGTAAAAGAAAAGTAAAGATTGTTTAATTAAATCACAATGCAACAGCCAATATAACCAGCCTTTCTGGGAAACCACGATTATATTTGTAGTTTCTTCACTTAAGTCAGAGGAGTTATTACTAAATGTAGTTAGATGGGAGAAAGAAACACCGTCAAAACCTTGACTGGGATCTGCCACTCACCAGGGTCTCTCTGGAATGAGCCTATGGGAGCCTGAGATAGTCTCTTCACAAGCCTTCCATCCAAAGCAATGATTAGGCTTAGAAATTATTAAATGAGGACATTTGAATACAGTTCTCTCCCCCCTTGGTATCTTATGGAAGCTTTTAAGCACGAGAGGCATTTCTTATTTATTTCCATAGTTTAACTGTCTGGCATGATAAAATACAATTTATCTTTTGAAAGACCTGTTTGTAGCACTCGGTCTCTGAATATTGGCTCTTTCCTATCAATGCCTCAGGCTCTTGTGAGTATTCCCAGAACTCTTGGGATACAGTATGAAAAGGTGTCTGGTACTGTGCTTTAGCCTGGTGCATCAGTAGTGGACAAGTTGGAAGGTTCTTCATTTCTAAACCACCTTGAAAAAAAAAAGGAAAAACAAATATATTCAAAATGTTTATGTCTGCCAATAGGTGGTAGGTGGGTTATTGTAATATTCCTGCTTCTTTCTGAAATTGCTCTCCCTAATAAGAAGGCAAAATAAAGTAGATTATGGTGAGAGAGGAAATGTTTGAATCTAGGTCTTAGTTTTATATGTAAGTCTAGTGAACCTTATACAACTTGATCTGCTATAGGAAATTATAAAGAGTATCAACATGTTTATGCTTTTAGTGGACCTCAAAATCCTAGGCCTATTTGAAAGGGGGAAAGCCTAGGGGCCAAGGGGGCTGGGCGGTGGTGCTGGAGGTAAGGTGCCTGCCTTGCCTGCGCTAGCCTTGGACGGACTCCCATCTGGTCCCCCAAGCCAGGAGCGACTTCTGAGCGCATAGCCAGGAGTAACCCCTTAGCGTCACTGGGTGTGGCCCAAATCCCCCCCCCAAAAAAAAGGAAGTCTAGGGGCCAGAGAGATTGTGTCCAACCTGAGATCAATATCTTACCCATATATTTTCCAAGAACTACCAGGAGTGATCCCTGAATATAGACCTAGGAGTAAGTCCTGAGTACTGCTGGGTCCTTCTTCCCTCCCACACCCAAGTGGGAGAGGAGTCTTTTTTAAGGTAATCAGTGTGCTTGGCTAGAGATAAAACAGTGTATACTGCATTTGCCTTGTATGCAATTGCCCCAGGTTCAATGCATGGTACCACACATGGTCTCCTAAACCCTGCCAATAATAATCCCTGAGCAATCTGAATGGGTTCCAAATTAAAAAAAAAAACACAAAAAAACAAACAACCAAAGAAGATTATCAGTGGGATTAATTTTTTCCATTTTTTAACGAGGAGGAAATCAATATAATTTAAAAGAATTGTACTTTGAACAGATAACATTTGGAATATGTAACTTTGCTGATATATTTGTTTACATAATTTTATTGGTATATAATTGACATATCAACTTCTGAGCTATATAACATGATATATGTATCAATATATGTGTCAATTATTTCTGCTCTGATTTTATAATTATCATTCTAACAACCTTGGAATTAATTTGTTTTAATTTTCTAGTTTCTTTACAATAGAATAGTTTGTTTATTTAAGATATTTCTTCTTTCTTGATATCACTGCTTAAAACTTTGGGTGCAAAGCAAGGGATTCAGATCCTTCACTATCCAAATTAAATCTCAGAATATGTCAAACTTCTTGCCCATTTCAATTGTGTAATTTCCTAATATTTCCTAATATTTTTCCTCATGTGTAGATGTCATTCTGCTTGCTTTCAGGGGCTACTTTCAGGAGAAATAAATTCTGCATATAGTTGCAAATTCAATGTTTTGGGATTGGGTGTGAGTTCAAGAGCCCAATGTTACCATCTTTTTCTCTTTTCTCTGAGTCACCAATAGTTACAGAATTAGAAAGTTGTTGATGGTTGATTTTCAGTCATACAATGTTCCTCTATGGCAGTTTCCTCTCTCTCTCTTTCTCTCTCTCTCTCTCTCTCTTTCTCCCCTATCTCTCTCTCTACCTGCTCTCTCCTTCTCCTCTTATCTTTTAGGAACATGATATACAATACTTTACTGAAAAGGTATCATCAATATCACTTTACCTTTTTCAGCACCCAATTCTTGTCCAGAGTGACCATTTCCAACTATCATTGTTCTTTTTTATTGGTTATGTTTATTATTTTATATTAATATATTCATTAATTATTGTCATTGTGGTCCTATCCTAACTATGCCCTTTCCCTTCATTTTATTTTCATACTATTATTTTTCTTAATATTCCTCAGATTAGTGTGACATTCTGTCTGTCCGTCTCCCTTAAATCATTTCACACAGTATTATACACCCCATGCCTATCCATGTATAAGCAAATTTTATGACTTCATTTGTCCTAACATACATAGTATTCCATTCTCTTGATGTAACAAGGTTTCTTTATCTTTTCATCTATTCTCTGGCATTTGGGTTGTTTCCAGATCTGGCTATTGAGAACAGTGCTGCAATGAATATAGGAGGGAAGATGTTTTCCCTGAATTGTGTATTTGGATCCCTAAGGTATACTACTTGGAGCAGTTTTTCTGCATCATATGGAAGGTCAATTTCTAGTTTTTTGAAGAATGTATATATTGTTTTCTAAAAAGACTGAATCTGTTTAGAATCCCACTAACAATGAGAGTTCCTGTGTCCCCACATCTGCATTGGTTGCTGTTGTTATTTTTTTTTTGGATTTATGCTAGTCTCTGATTAATTAAAAACATATCATTGCTGATTTTATTTTCACTTCTCTCATAATGAATGGCATGTAACATTTTCAGTGTGACTTTTGACCATCTATATTTTTCTTTGAGGAAGTTTCTGTTCATCTCTTCTCTCATTTTTTGAAAATTATTTTGAATTTAAAGCATTGTATTTACAAAGTTATTCATAGTTAAGTTGTAGATATACAAGGTTTCAGCACCAAACACACCCACTTCTTCAACATTGAATAGTCAGTGTCAACCTCCCTCCATCAATATTCCCCAAATTATTCCAAACCACCACCATCTTACCCCAGCAAGCTATCATAACAGGCACCTTTTTATGTTTGGTTATAATAGTTTGGGTCTCAGGGGCCATAGTGATAGCACAGCAGGTAGGGTATTAGCCTTACATGTGGCCAACCTGAGTTCAATCCTCGGCCTCCCATAATCCCCAGAGACTACCAGGTGTGATTTCTAAGTGCAGAGTCAAGAGTAACCCCTGAGCATTTGCTGAGTGTGGCCCCAAATATATTTAAAAACTCTTAAAAATAGTTTGGATCTTATGCTTTCATTGCTGTTGACTCTGTGGCTTGAATATTTAGTTCTGTCCTTTCTGATTTCATTGCTGTTGGCTCTGTGGCTTGAATATTTAGTTCTGTCCATTCTTAACATCACAAATGCACCTGAGTTCCGTTGGTTCCTGTATGCAATTGTTTCATATCTGCCTTTCTCTTTCTCTACTCAATTTCTTTTCTTTGTCTCACTATACTCAGGGGCCAATATTTAAAGCCCTCATTAAACCACTGTATTCCCTCATGCAGTTATTCTAAATACCACATATAAGTGATATCCTCTTATATTTATACTTCCTCTGACCTACTTCGTTTAATATAATATTTTCTACTTTTATTCATATTGCAACAAATTGCATGATTGCCACATTCCTTATAGCTATGTAGTATTCCATTGTATATATGCACTTCATTTTTATGACCACTCATCTGTTGTTAGACATCTAGGTCAATTCCAACTCTGACCTATTAAAAATGAATGCTGTCACAAATAGTGAATATGTCCTTTTGAATAAATTTTTTTCCTCAATGAGTTGATTATATAAGTCTTATAGTTAGGATGTTCATATATCACAAATTTTCAGGATTGGGGGGGGGGGGTCACATCCAGCAGTTACTCTTGGTTCTACGCTCAGAAATCGCTCCTGACAGGCTCAGGGGACCATATGGGATGCCGGAATTCAAACCACTATCCTTCTACATTACCTTATGCCTTACTTCCTTGCTATCTCTCTGGCCCCTAAATTTTCAGGATTTTTAATAGATTATTCTTTTAGAGAGTTTTATGTTTCTAGTTAATTGAGATGATCTAGAGATTTCTCATATATTCCCTGCCATTATAAACACAGAGGCTTCAAGATTATCATTCCCAAACCTAGAGATACATTTGTTATGATGGATGTAACAAATAATACCATGGTGACCCATGAAATTCTTTAACTCACATTATGGTTTACTCTTCCTATTATACAGTATCTTGGTCAATATGACTTTATTCTATATAATAGCATTTAATCATATCTCTGAGATTTAACTATTCATTTTTTATCCTGAGATTTTCATTTTGTAATTAAACATTACTAGAATTTTATAATTGGAAATAATTCTTTTGGTTTTTGAGCCATGCTTGACAGGTGGTTACTGCTCAGGGGTTACTGCTATCTCCAAACTCAGAATCACTCCTGGCAGGTTTGTGGGAATTTATGTGGTGCTGGGAATCAAACCTGAGTCAGCAGTGTGCAAAGCAAGTTTTATACCCACTGTACTATTGCTCTAGCCCTTATTTGGGAATGTTGTTCAGACTACAATGAGATCCATGAGATATCACCTTATGCCTATGAGACTGACATATCAAGATTAGCAATAACAGTAAGTATTGAAGAAAGTATAGAGGAAAAGAAACTCTTGTGTGTAAATTGGTGTAACCATATTGGAAAGTTACATAATATATGTAATGTTATATACATAAATATGCATAAAGTTACATAATAAACATACTATAAGGACTGGAAGAAAATATCAGTGTTAGTATGTATGTCAGGCAGGGTTCAATTCCCAGCATCACATGATGTCCTAGCACTGTTGGGTGTAACTCTGGAGGCCTGAAGCACCACACAGTGTGATCTGCGTATTATTTGCACTATAGGGCTCATGTAACACAGCATCCTTGTACCCTTCACACTATACCAGTGGTCAGCAACCTGCGGCTTGCGAGCCACATGTGGCTCTTTACATTTTTAATTTGTCTCTTTTGTGTGCCGGTGACTGCTCCAGGAGTTAGGACTCTGCTCCTAGCCTCTGTCAATGCGTGCCCTGTGTGGCTCTCAAAATAAATTTCAATTGTGGTTTTGGCGAGATTTGGCTCAGTTGAAAAAAAAAGTTGCCGACCACTGCACTATACTGATGGCCTGAGTAGGGGCCAGGAATTGTAGATGGAACCCACTAGCTTCTTGGAAAAAAGGGATTTAAAGATAAATCTACCCTATTTTCTAGCAATCTTACCTTTGGATAGCTATCAAAATAATGTGACAAGAAATTATATCCATCTCAGATTATGTTTATGTTTATGTTATTGTAGTTACAAAGTAGAAGCAACCTAAGTGTTTGTTAATAAATTAGAAAAAGGTAATGTTGCACATTTATACAATGGGGTACTATTCAGTTATTCTGATTATTATTTTGGATTTTTGGACCACAGACAGTCGTACTTGGGTTATTCTCAGCAGGCTTGGGATACTGTATAGAGTGTTGGGATTGAACCTGCATCTTCTGCATCAAAACAGCCATCCTACTAACTCTACTATTACTCTGGCCCCTCTGTTTTGTTTTGTTTTTTTAAGCCCCCAGTACCCCATGCTTCCCTGGTTATACTGCAGCTCCCCCTCTTCCCTAGTTTTCCCCAGTCACCTGCATGCCACCCCCATCACTCACTCACCCACCAGTGCCTGGTCCCTCTGTTTTTATGTGTTAATGACATTTTACCATTTGCAACAAATGGAGATCAAGATGATATGTGAAGTAAGTTAGAAATTAAAAATAGCAATATTGGGAGATTTCATCTGTCTGTATAAGAATATAAAAATATTAAGACAAAGCAGTGGATATTGACAATAGAACTAATATTACCTCAAGAGAAAAAGGTGGGAGGAGGAAGATAAATGTTATGAAAAGAAAAATAGTTTTCGTCACTATGTATGATGATGGATACTAAATAGACATCAAAATAGTTGCAAATATCAAGCCTTAAAATATTATTTTAAATTACTTTGGTCTTTCATTACAATAAAGCCACTTGTTCATTGAATAAGATTATATTTTGAAATGTATAAACTTAGTTATTTTAAGAAACCCCACCTCCATTTACTTGCAGAGAATATTGAATTTAGGTAGTAAATTATAGCATTTTATAACAGGAAAAACTGGTCCTTAGAGAGAATACTCTCTCACTCTTTCACTCTCACTCATTCACTCTCTTTCTTTTGGACACACCCCTCACCCCCACCCCACACTCCCACATCCTACATATTTTTGGCTAGTTGGGCAGTGAGAAAGACAGTCTGGTGCATTATTTTCTGACACTTTCTGCACCAAAGACAGAAAGTTTACAAGAGAGGAATTTTCAAAGCTTTTAGCATTCTTATTTTGTTCAAAGTTTTTATACAAGTGGTGTTTTGTAGCATCAATGCCCTTTGGATGGACTTGGATGGGGTGAATGGTGATGGGGGTGGTCCTCCAGCTCAGGACCACGTGGCTTCACCTTCTCCATTAGTCGGCGGGCCTGCCAGTTCAGGTGATTGTGGTGGGTAGAAAACTCACATGTAGTCAGGCTTTCAGAGAAATAACATCTTAATTTGCCCTGGCCAACATCTGTGGCCTATATCATAAACCTATTTAAGCACATGCCACCCTTAGCTAGCCCCCTGTCTTAACTTCTTTCAGCCATCTCTTCTCCTGCTTCCATCTCCAACCTCATCCAGGCAAAATCCAGGCAAAAATATAACTGTGAAAGACTTGTAATTCGCATTGATCACAATAAAAAATACTTCTAAAAAAAGTAAAAAACAAAAAGGTTGTATGCACAGTGCCACATGGCCTCCTCATGTAGTTCCAGGTAAAGTCCTGGAGGCCCCCAGGGGTGGCCCTGATTGTTTCCAGGGCTGCAGAACCCAAACAGTACCACATCCTTGGGCCCTCACATTGAACCACTGGCCCAAATGACAGAGAATCACAGAGAGAGGTTTCCTGAGTCTCACTAAGAAGGAATCCTTCTGGAAAGTTAAAAAAATAAAGTTAAGAATGTGAGGCCCAGTTTCTGGAGCAATCTCCATATCGCTTTCCATAAAGGTTGAACTACACGGCATTCCCACCAGCAGTGGATAAGAGTTCC
>PVKC010019187.1:0-19025 GCA_004027635.1 Crocidura indochinensis
CAAAAAAAAAAAAAAAAAACCAAAACATTGTTTTTAGATATTTTGTTATGTGCCACTTTTATTCATTAACTGATGTCTCGTTGTTTTGATTTGAATTTTCTGAGTAATAAGTGATGATTATGGATGGATTTAATTTTCAGTGATTTGTCTTTCTTTTTTATGTTTAGTTAATGCTGTTGTGATCTCTTGGTATCCTACACTTGGTTGCCATTGTATACCTGACTACTTTCATCTGGAGTTGCTTATAAGTAGTACCTGGGATGACACAGTAGTTCAGGAGATAAAACATGGTAATATAAGGCAGTAGTACTATGACCCTAACCCTGTAAAGCAGTTCTGCCACTAAGTGCCATCCCTGTGTTCTTATTTTCTTTATGTTTTTTTTTTTAATTGACGCTGCTATTGATGGTGGTCTTATTTTGGGGGCCACACCTATCAGTGCTCAAGAGCACCTAGCTTTGTACTTAAGGAAACAGGTGGTTCTGAGGCTTGAATCTGTACCTTCTGCTTGCATAGTAACAAACCAGCCCATATCCCCTAGCTCAAATATTTACCTGTTTTTATTATTGTTTTTCCCCCTTCTCTAAGAAATTCTTTGCATTACAGACTTAGTAGCTATTTTCAAAGTGATATATGTGTTTCAGTTATTTTCACCCAGTTTTTCATTTATCTTTTTGCCTTGGTATGGTGCATATATGACACAGGTTTTAAAATTAAGAGCTCAGGGGGCAGAGACATAATACAATGGTTAGGGTTCTTGCCTTGAATAGAGCTGGCTTTGTTATAATGTCTGGCATCCCATATGGATCTCAAAGTATTGGAGCAAGTCCTGAGTGAAGATCCTGGAGTAACTCCCAAACACTGTTGGCTGTGACCCCCAAACCAAAAATAAACAAATACATAAATAAATTAAGAACATGTATTTTCCTTTAAAATATTTTGATCTGCATGTTTAATTCAGAGAGGACCTATTCATCCTTACAGAATCGAGGAATTCACCTTCAGAAATAACGTTTGCATAATTTTTTTCTTGGCATCTAGATCTGTTATTTAGTTAATAATTCAATAGGATGCTGTATATAAAATTATCTATAATACTGTTAAGCTTTTAAGTAAACAGACATTGTTAGATACACTAGAACATGCACTTTTTCATTTGTTGGTAAGCTTATATAGGAGTAGTTGAGACCAGATGACCACCATTTTTCTAGTTAAAGGCATGATTTATTTGGAACAAAATTAGCAATTTTTCAAGTAAATATCTTTTTTTGGTAGTTGTACTGCAGACACAGATAAAGAAAATGCATGTTATGTCTCTTTGTTTAAAAAAACACCAAATCTCATTCTTCACTGGTTAATACAAATGCAAATGTTGCTCATAATATAAACAATTTATATTCTGTGCTTAGATAAATTATTCACCCTCCTAAATGGATAAGCAAGAAAAATCTTTTCAATTATACAAAGGATCCCAATGCAGGCTACGCTAAAGTAATATTACCTTAATTTAAAATTTAAAAATGGAGACGTGTCATTTGTATTACCACTCTCTTTCTTCTTTGTTATAAAAAGCCATGTCTCCATATAAATTGTCTATATTCATGCAAAACATTACACATAATTGAAGTATGTCTTTTTAATTTAATGCTCTTCTTTCAGTTAAAATTCTATACTTTTACATATGCATAGTATTTGTAGAAATAACTTATCATTGGTAGATATTCAGTTCTCTTAGCATATTTCAATTAGCCTTCCATTTATGATGCCAGAAGCTTATTAGCATTTTGTCCATCTATTTCCTCTTGGCTCATGATCAGTTTTCAGATCTTAACTTGGATAATCTTTTTTCTTTTTCTTTCTTTTTCTTTGCTTTTTTGTTTGTTTGTTTAGGAGCTACATCCAGTGATATTCAGGAACAGTAAAATTGTCTTTGCACTCACTCCTGGTGGTGTTTGGGTGACAATACAGAATGCAAGGCCAGGACTCTACCCTTTATGCTATCACTCTGGGCCCAGATTGGTTAATCTTAAAAAATGATTTCACATCTCTGCATATCTCTGGTTGCATTTCTTTCTGTGTTTTCTATATACATTGAATAAAATTAAACTTCTAATTAAAACCTATCTGATTTGTCCATAATTTCTTTTTCTTTCTGTCCTTTCCTCCACCTCCCTTTCTGACTTTGAACCTCATTTCTATCCTTCGCTACTATTATTTCGCCAGCAGAATCTTGGTTTTTGGGCCACACCCAGTGACGCTCAGGGGTTACTCATGGCTATGCGCTCAGAACTCGCTCCTGGCAGGCACCGGGGACCATATGGGAACCGGGGGATCGAACCGTGGTCCGTCCTAGGCAAGGCAGCAGGCACCTTACCTCCTGCTCCACCTCCCGGCTCCCGAGGCCAGCAGAATCTTATGGAGCTTCTCCTAACCCTGGCTCATACTGTAGCAAGCCTTTCCACAAATACTTATCTTTGGACCTCACACAAAAGTTACTTTTTCTGTTGTTTCTCTGGATTACCTTCTGTTAATCTCAATTAAAACACCATACTGGTTGAAAATTCATTGCAGGTAATTCTGATGTATATTAAAATTTTAGAACCATTGGTTTAGAAAATTGCTGTTCAATAAAAATATGACATGAGTCACAACCAGAATCTACATTCTTACATAACCATATTCAAAATGGAAAAGTAAAGAGGTAAAATTAATTTGAAGACAGACTTTATTGATCTAGCTTACTTTTGTTTTTTTTAATTTTTTAATTTTTTTATTATTTTTTTAATTTTTATTTTTTTAATTTTTAATTTTTATTTTTTTAATTTTTTTATCTAGCTTACTTTTGTAACAATCAATTCAAACAACTATCAAAGAGATATTTTGCATTCTAACATATTTTCAAGATCCTCTTGTGAATTTTGTACCTAGCAGTCAATTTCAATTTGCATTCTACATATTCATCATGAAATTTGATCTGGATTTTGATGTCATCATATTTACAGTTAAAAATTGACATATCAAAGTCATTTCAATATACTTATAATTTTAAATAAATTGATAAAGTAGTTATTTAAACTTTTCAATGAATTAAAAATGTAGTTTATCAGGCTGGAGCGGTGGCTCAGCGTTAAGGTATTTGCCTTGCATACAGCTGACCTAGGAGAAACAGCGATTTGATCCTCTGGCATCCCATAAAGTTGCCCAAGCCAGGAGCGATTTCTGAACTCATAGCCAGGAGTAACTCCTGAGTGTCACTGGGTGTGGCCAAAAAAACAAACAAAAAATGTAGTTTATCAGATGTACTAGGTACAAATGGCCATTAGTTACCACAATGAGCAGCATGGATCAGAATAAAACACTATGTTAAATAATGCCCAAATTATTCTTGAGACTTTTTATCTTAGGACTCCATATCTTGGGCATGTTCTATCATGATCAGAATTCCTATTGTTTGTCCAAAAGACTGAAATATCACTAAAAGTAGATTGTCTTATCTTCACAATACTTTCTTTTATATTCAATGGGCAAGAACCATACTTAGATATCTGTGTTCAAGATTCTAGAGACTGTGATTCTAAGTTTCTGACAACTTCCTTATGGCAGTAGGTGTGCTTTGGTGAAATTTTGCATTTGCGAAACACTAGACGGATACTAGAGAGCCAGAAACATATGGCAAATAGCAACTGTTTGTCTCTGTTACTATGACTGTGTAAACTCCCAAGGACCAGGTCTGCATTTATTCTGTTCAACAATGTTATATGTAGCCCTTTAAACACTCTTGGCTCAAGAGGCTCTGCAAGAAATAAGTCATAAATGAATTTATGATTTGCTCCAAAGACTGTGAACTGAGAAATGGAAAACATGTTTGTTTCAGTGTCTGGGGAAAATCACTTTCAATCTTATAGTTTTAATTGTAAAGGGGACATTTGTTTATCTATCTGCTTCTATCCTCTGCATGGTCTTATTCCTGATATCTTTCAGGGATTTCCCCATATGATAAATTAAAAATGAAATATGAATGATAGCAAAGCAGAAAGGTAGGATGACCTTGCACACATAGCAAAGGGTGTATACACTGGTGATTGCAAGAAATATGTCAGTTAGGAAGCCTGCTAAGCCTTTAAGGAGACACCCAGTTGACTGCAGTTCCACTCAAGAGAGGAATTTCAGGCAGATGTTTTGGGACTAATTGACCTTTTCCATGGCAACCTTGTGTTGAGTTGAGGAAAAGACATCTGATTCGAGAGCATTTCCTCCTTTGACTGGCAAGCAATATTTGAAAGGATTGTTGGAACAGAAAGATAAGTTCAGCCTATCAGATTATTTTAAATAAGCACTTAAAAATTACCTAGGTGATAAGGCAAATAATTGGGGGAGCTGGAAACCGGGAAAGCAGAGCTGGAAAGAGCTTCTAAGAATAATTGGTCCATTAGTTTGCCTAAGGTAGGAAGGAGCAACAGTGAAAAAACAGACACAATGATAATAAAATTGTTATATATATTATTTATATATACACACAAATACACATATACCTTATTGATAAATACTATCTTTGTCTATTTGCATTGCAATAACAAACACAAAGAAGGGAAGACTTATTTCCAATAGAAAGTTTTTTAGAGGTATTTTTTAAAAAATTTGTATTTAATTGAAACCATTGTGATCTACAAAGTCCTGCATTGTTGAATTTCAGATGTACAGTGAGTTAGGACCTTCCTTACCACCAGAGTCAACCTCACTCCACCAATGTTCCCAGAGTGTATTCTATACCATCACCCTTTGCCCCCTGGCCTGCCAGTATAGCAGACCACTATACGCTTAAATTGTTAAAGTTTTTAATTTTTTTAAATTTTAAAGTTTTCTTTTAATTCTATTGCTATTGACTTTGGATTGGATATTTAGTACTGTCCTTATTTTTCTCCACCAACAAACTTGAGACCCCTTGGCTCCTGATCTCATTCTTTCTATTTTCTTAAATTTATAGAAAAATGCAGAAATGGGAAGTTAAGCAAAAGTAATTCGTGTCCCAAGGTTCTGTGAAAAGGTCCCTATCTAAAAGATGAAACATTAAAAAATAAATGAATAAAAAGGAAGAAAAGAAAGCAGTAACACAGTGGTAGGGCAGTTGCCTAGCACGCAGCTGACCTAGAACAGACCGTGGTTTAATCCCCTGGCATTCCATATGGTTCACTAAGCCAGGAGCATTTTCTGAGTGCATAGCCAGGAGTAACCCTGAGTGTCACCTAATGTGGTTCCCCCCACCCAAAACTCCCCCCCAAAAAAAGAAATAAAAAGAAGAAAAGAAAATGGGGTGGTATTCTTTTGCATAGACCCAGCAAAAGCGGAAGTAAATAGAAAGGAAAAACCTTTGGGCTAAAAACAGGGAGACGCTACCCATAAAGTATCCTTCCCTAAGACCAGGTACAGGTTACAGGCATAATAAGTTGTCTAACCCCAAAGCCTCGTTTCATAGTCCCAGTAAAAGTTTTCCTCAATCAATATTGACAAAGTAACATTTCTGTAATTAAAGATCTGGGTTTTGCCAAAGATCCTAAGTCAAAGTCAGGGAGTCACAGCACATCTTCTGGTTTCATCTCACCATTAGGTGGCAATGCAGGAAAACTTGTCCTGAAAATAAGTTGTTGTTTCTAAGTCATCAGGGTGTCATATGAACCCACTTTGGAGCAAGTCAGTACCTGGGCAGCATAAGGATCTTTGCATGTAGAAGTTTGATTCCTGATGCTGGTGCAGAAAGCCATGCCAGTTGCAAAGATGGGATCTAAGATTCAAGGGTGAATTGTCAATGTCTAAGCAACTGAAGCCTAAGCAAAGTTACTATGTGAAATGTTCAGGGTAAAAATACCCCTTGCAATATAAAATTTATGAGAACCTACCCATTAGGTAAGAATTTTCTAAATGTAAGATTTCTTCATTTTAATATGCCTATGTAAAAAGGAACAATGCCATATGATACTAATGGTGCATATGGGGATAAAGATAATAAGCTAAATAATCCCTATAGCCTGGTTCTAATATGAACTCAGAACCAAACAGGAACTTATCTATTAGAATTTTCTACTAAACAAATTCAAAAAAATGGATGGAGAAAACTACTTCTTCATAAAAAGTACAGAATAAAAATTATACTTATTAAGGAAATACATCTAAAATATATATGAAGGTAATATACATATCCCCTTTAAGTCTTTTGAAAATGCCTAGTGGGGGATAAAATCTGGAGCACAGGTTCAACCTGCAAAGTGGTCTTGTGAACTCTGAAAAACTGATCCCAGTGGTGACAGGTCATGAAATGTCCTTGAGCTGAGGGTCACTCATGAGCTGAATTCAGTAATGAGCAGCAGTCCACAGTGAAGTGACGTGGGAGAATAGGGACTGCTGAGAGCAAAATAGCAGCAGCAGCGACAGCTTCTTCCTGGGCCAAGGCAAGGTGAGCTGGAAAGCTGTCAGTTTGCTTTGGGAACTGATTGGCAGCTGGTTAGGGATCCTGAAGAGTTAAGAAATGAGGATAAAAATGGTTCAATAGGGAGAAATAACAGGTCAGGAGTGAGAGAGTGAAAGAACAGAAAAGAATTTGTAAAGTGGTAAGCAGGGGATGGGGGAAAGCAGAAGGGTTATACATAGCAGGAAAAGACTATCTACAACATAGACAGACATTATGATATTACAAATGGACAGTAGACAGACACAGAGGTGGCCAACACATACACTCACGCACACACATAGACAATGAAGATTAATCCATAGGTTTCAGTTAAAAATTGACCCAGGTAGAATGGGTCAGATCACTTAAAAATTATAAGGCCAAAAAATCAGAGGAAAAGATTTTCCATTATCTAGGCAAATCATTATTGGTGAAGAAAGGCTTCCTAAGTTATATTTTGCCTAGATTATTCTTAAAACAACAATTTTCAAATCTAGAATACTAAGCAATATGACAATAAGCACTGTAAAAAGTGTCTACAACATGAAGTATTGTCTAACAGTTCTTGAACATTCAGGTATCTTTCTTGCAGCAAACTGAAACCATAGGCATTTTGATATAATAGTAAACTAGAATGAATTGAAAATAAATGTCAATAACATACTCAATGAATAAGCACTGTAGCAAGAGTCTATCACATGCAATTGTCTATTTCAATGTTTTCTGTGGACATAAACATTAGATAATATTAGCAGGCATAATCGAATAGAAAATGAACAGACTAGAATATTGTCAAGACAATATCTTAATGAGCACTGGATTTTGAGTCTAAAATAACACTGCAATGAGAACCTAGGGTGACCAAACTATATCTTCACAAATGACTGTGAACAAAAAGAGCTTATTATAGACATTAAAATTAAGATACTAAAAACTCTTTTTTTAAATATAGTTTTTATTTTAATCATAGTGATTTACATATCATTGACAATAATATTTTAGGTACATGTTAACACAAAATCAGGGGAATTTCCATCACCGAATAGTCCTCCCTCTGCCTCCATTCCAGTCCTACCTCCCATATCCTCCTCCCTCACCCCCAGGGCTGCCAGGATACGTGGTCCCCTCTGTGCCTAGCTAACTACTTAGTGGTCCTACGCCTGTTTGGTCTTGGTACCTCCTTTATCCCCCCCACCCCCAATTGGGATGCGGGACTAGTAGTTAGTTCAAGTTATGTGGTTTTGTTTGAAGAACAGAAAAGTAATAACCTGGAGAAGAGAAAGAAAATAAAAGAAATAGAAGAAAGAAGAGTCAAATACTCCGGAAATGAGTGGAGTCCTTCTAGAGACTTTCATCCTTGGTTTGATAGACGAAGGGGAAAAAGAAGGTGAAGCACCACAACAGTACATAAAGAACTGTCAAAGTATCCAGTAAGCATTCAAAAAATAATAATAAATAAAAAAGGTGGGGGGTGTAATCACCATATAAAAGCCATGGTATTGAGATAAAAAAATGTGGCAGAGCACATAAGGAAAGAAAACAAGAAAATAAATAAATAAATATAAATGGAGATATCCACTTCAATAGCCAAACTACAACAATGAAGTCAACAAAAAAGTAGATTAGTAAATAATATTAATGGAAAAATGTTTTGTGCTTTTTTTCCCCTCCTGCAAATGCACAGTAAATATTGGGGTCATTAGAAAAGGAATTTCCTTTGCCTAAGAGGTACAGGGTTTCTCCACCCTTGAAGTATATTGTCACGGGAATAACTATAGACTCTTTTCAGATTCATTTGCTGTCCCCTTGGTGCTTTTTTTTTGTATGGAGGACTTCTGCTCCATCCTGGGTGATAAAATCATCCCTCTGTATCTAGAGGTCTCGGTATCTGCACGGTTCAAGGAGTTGAACTTATGATTATGTCTTTCTTCGTGGTTCTCGAAGTTCTGTTCCCTCAGAAGACACTAAAAACTCTTATAGTGAACACTGTAATGGGAGTCCATGGCTTCCAAACACATTCTGTACCTGTTTCCATGGATAAAAGCATTAGAATATTATTATAGATATTTATAAAGGGTAGTTAATTAAATAACTGTTCAATCTAAACAGCGGCACCAGTTGTTGTGGATCTCTTTGAAGTACAGAAGATAATATAAGCTTTTGTGTTTCTTCTCTTCCACTCTGTTTCTTTCCTCCTCCTTGCTATGCTCTGGAGTCAGTGGTATTTGAGACAACTATCATTTAGAGCATTGTGCTTCTTTGTGCAGTTATTTTAAATATCACATATAATGACATCATTCTGTCCTTATCCTTCTTCTGGCTTACTTTATTTAACATAATATCTTCTAGTTCTGGACCAGAAGCCACGGATCAAGACATATTGCAAGTTCTTTCATGTCAGAGAATATTTTTATCCCTTCCTCTCATATAAATGAGAGCTTTTATGGGTAGGGAAATTTAGGTTGAAAGGACTCTAGAATGAAAGTGTCTTTCATTCAGCAGTTTGAATGTATCATTCCATTCTTTTCTTGCTTGGATTTTTTTCTAATGGAAGATCTTGTGTGATTCTTATGTTTTTTGCTTTTCTTCTTTTTTGCTGCTTTACAGAGTCCATCTCTCTCTTTTTTCTTTTCTTTTTAGTCATTTGTATGACTCTATGTCTTGATTCTGTTCTGTTAAGGTATATTTTGTTTGGCACTCTTTTCTGTGTCTTGGATTGGTAGAGCAGTTTCATTACAGAGAGTGGGAATGTTTTCTGCTAATATCTTCCTCACTATTTGTTCTTCCATTTCCCTTTTCCCTTCCCTTCTGATATTCCTTTAATTTAGAGATTATTTCTCTTGTCTTTGTTCATTAAGTACCTTACCTTTCCTTCCATTGTTTAGTCTCACCTTTCTTTTTTGTTTGACTTCCTTTTCAATGCTAGCTTGTAATTTCTCCTCCAGTTGTCTTCCTTAGTTTCCCATTGTTCTTTGTGTTTAGTGGGTTGGAATGCTGGAATTTCAGGGTGTTAGAAAGTGATCTATTGAATTGATTGTATAAAAGGTAGTTAGAAGTATATCTGCTTGATAGGTTATTTTTCTAAACAGGTAAAGTTACTTAAGTATGATAAAAATACTGTAAACTAGTTCATTGGTTTGTTCAGTTGGGTTTTGATTTGTCTATTTTCTAAGAGAAAGAAGTGCTAGATCCAATCTGCCTAAAATTATATCATATAAATTAAAATGTCTTCATGCAAATGCATTAGTATATTCTCGGTTTAGGAAAAGGAGGATTGATAGGAGGGAGAAGAGGGTCCCTGTTCCTGCCCAGACAAAAACCTGAAAAGAGTCTGGGAGTCAGTTGATCAGGACTGGAGGAAGGAGGCTGAGGAATGGTCCTGCAGGTGGCTCTGGTTGTGTTTGGTGGGAGGGACCAAGGGTTTCCCAACAGAAATTTCTTTCTCAAAGTTCTGGAGGCAGAAGTCTGATTCCAAGGTACTGGTAGAGTGAGTGTCCAGTGAAACCTTATTTTTCTAATTGACTATATTGTCATTGTATCTTAATGTGGCAGAAGAAACAAAAAAAGCTCTGTGAATCTCTACTACTATGTATTACATCACCTCATACTAGTTTCATCCGGCTGATCATATAGTCTCCCAAATAACCTGACTTTATATATAATACACTTTGAGGATAAAGACTTCAACATTCACATTTTGAGGGGCAGCACACTTATTTAGATTATTGGATATATAAGACAAATGCAGTTATGTTAAAACTTGGCCAATTATATAGATTCACTTTTTTCTCAAATGAAATATTAGCTGAACTGCAAAAGGTAAAGGGTACACTGGTTCATGCAACAGAAAGCTGGCCAACTCTGGAGGAGAGGGCCAGCCAATCCCCTATCATACCAAAGCCACACCAGCTACATTCATCAACCAGAATCATTGCTTTCTCAATGGCCTTTCCTCAACACCCTTTATTCTTTCCTTTAGGAACACCTATATGACCAAACTTCAGGTATCCTGGTATTAGGCCTGATATTACCAAGGCTTTTTGGAGCTATTGTGGGGACACTCTCGCTGTATCTTTCTTTTTCAGGAGGCCAGGCAGCTGAACAAACAACCCTAAAAGTCACAGTATCAGTAATAGTGCTTTGAATTTCTGGACAACTTCATTTGTTTGATGCCGTTTTCCCTATAGGGACATATAAATTTAACAGCATGGACAGCTAAGAACAAAAGCTTAATAAAATTTTCTGCAATTGCATTAATGATTTTATTGGAGATACAATCATTTTCATAAAATTATTTGCTATTGTACTTTTTCTTTCTTCTCTTTCATTTTATTTTTTCTTTCTATTTTTCAATAACTGCTTTCATTTATCTGAAAACAAATGTATTATGATCTACTATGTCAACTATGCGATGCGTTTTCTTTAAGTGAAGTAAAAACAGATGATTGCATATACAAAAAATATATACACATATGGTGCACACACATATGTATATATGTGCACATATGTGCAAACACAAATAAATATATATCATAATATTGAAATACATCATAGATCCAGAATCTCAAAGTTTAAAATTCTAAAAAGTGAATGTAGGAATTTCCAAAAATACTTTTTCAAAAGGGCATATTCTATGAGAAATTTTAATGACATAAAAGCTCTTAAATTCATTTTATTCAAAAACTCTTGGTAATCTATAACTCTTCAAAATAGTTTTCAGTGTCCAAGGCCTATGTGATTTCTGAATTTTAGTCTGGAAGTATTGATTTTTCTATAGTATGAATGAGGAATCTCTCAACTTTGCTATTTTTCAATTAAACCATTTTATATGCCTCATAATAGAATTAAAATATTTGGAATTTTTTTCTGTCAAGATTGTGATTTTTGGACTTTAGAGTTTTCTGAATTTAGACCTTCCAGATTCTTTCATTAGGAATTATTCCATTTGGGATAACGACATTAGTTCCAAATATTCCATTGACATTTCTTCTTTTGAGTTCTTTGTCTACGTCTTCCTACTGTAAACCTTTTCTCATTTTCTCTATTGTTCTTTTGTGAGTTTAAATCAGATGTTACACCTGGGTATTCCATAATGTCTCAGGTTAATTAACCTTGTTTTCTCTGCTGTTTCTCCTTTTATATTTATGAATATATATCCAAGCACCCTCAGTGGTATATGACATATTATGAATAAGAAGTAAATACGTTCTAAAAATGCCTGATAGATATGAATTAAAAAATGGGACATGTTAAAAAAGTTGTCAGACTGAAAAAAATACTAAGGGTGTCAGTAACTCAAAACACTTATAATTAAATGTTTACTTGAAAATCAAAGAATCCTAATGCTTTAGAACCATTTAAGTTCCTATTTCCCTCACTTATTCTGAGATACGATATGTTATGTAGCACATTTTTCAAGTCATATTTTTGTTGACTAAACAAAGGAATCCTTGTACTGTAGCGATAGTACAGCAGTTAGGATGCTTGTCTTACCTGTGGCAGACTTGGATTAGATTCCTGACATCCCATATGATTTCCTGAGTCTACTAGAAGTGACTCGAGCTCAGGGCCAGGAGTAAGCCCTGAATATCACTGGGTGTGACCCCAAAACAAGTAAACAACAAAAGAGATAGAAACAATCATGTCAGCAGACACATCTTAACTATTAGATGATATTTCATTCTATCAATAAAAATAAAACTTTAACTTTGGAGATTTTTTAATATTATCTGATGTGATATTGTGATTTACAAGAGATACACATTATTATTTGTATTCATTTTCATCTCCTGGCTTCCAAATTCTCATTATCTTGAACTTCCTTATATGTTGAGAGTATAAAGGTAATATTTTTATGCTGTTGAGGTGAATTTGGTAGAAGTAACTAAAAGATGAAATTGGTTGCCAGGGAAACCAACATAATTAACTTCCTTATTTTTCTGAGAAGGAAGAATCAATTGCCACTGTCTAAAGATAGTTAAATCAATCGCCACTGACAATAGATTTAAGATTTAAAGATTTATTACCTACAAATTAAAGTTTACATACATATTCAAAAGGAGGAACTTTAGTAAAATTGGACACTTGGAGAGAAATGTATACATGGAAACAGCATAAAGTCTTCATGACTTTTCTCCATACTTGACTCTGTAGCTCTATTCCATTTGATTCTTGATTTTTGTTCTTTAGTACAATAGCCTGGTGCAAACTTCATATGTAAGTTGCCTGGATTTGATCCCTTGCATCGCAAGGTCCCCAAAGGTACAGGCAAGAAAGATCTTCAAAACATAGCCACTTCAGCCCCTAAGCACCACCAGATGCAGGAAAAAAAAAAGTGCAGACACATTGTCTTAGCTACAATAATTGCTTAAAACAAAAACGAAATAAGTAATAAAATAAATTTGTCATCTAGTCAGTAAATTGCTTTACTGAGATGTATGAGTCATTATGAGAAGTTAATCAAATCTGGGGAATATGTCTCAGGAATCTTTAATTTGTAACTTTCAGAAACAGGCTTGCAAACGGTGTTTGAAATCTTGGCAAAATGAGTATTTGTCTGTGCAGTCTGATGTTATCTCTGGGTAGATAGTATCAGAACTGAGGGGAATTCTTGGATACTTTAATTTGGGGATTAAATGTTAATGCGTTGAAATCAACAAATACTTATTGAAAATTGGTCCAAGAACTCAACCGCATGGTGATTTAAATCTGTGTGGTGATAGAATCAGTCAAAGAAAGAGGTTACTCATTTATCATGATGAAGTGAGACGAGGAACTGCTCTATTGAATATATGTAGATAAGGGAAATTAAATAACAACAGGCCTTTTTAAAAAAATTTAATAATGAAGTAGATGTTAGCTCTCTTCATAGAGATTAAAGGGTCAAGTAATGGGAGGTTTGGAGGTAGGCTAGTGAGACAGTTGACATATTGTTTATATATTGTATATGTATTGAGAAGCCTATTGCGATAACCAAGTGAAAGAGCTAAGCAGAAAAATAACTTAGAGTCTGTATAAAAAGCAGAAAATTAAGAATAATCAGTATACTAATAATATTATAGATTAAATATGTCTAATATACATTAAACACATGTTGAATATGCTATATATGTGTTAATAATATGTTGTAGTTAATACTCCATAAGAAATGTTGACATCCTAACTCCCAGTATCTTAATATTTAGCCTACTTTGGAAATATGTTTTTGAAGATATACTTAATCAATGAATCATAGTAGAGTAGATGGGCCTTTTTTCCTTTTTTTCTTTTTAATATCTTCATTTAAACACCTTGATTACAAATATGATTGTAGTTGAGTTTCAGTCAAATAAAGAATACCCACCTTCACCAGTACAACATTTCCATCATCAATGTCCCAAAATACCATTCAAAAGTCCTTCCTCACACCAATATTTATTGCAGGTCGATTTACAATAGGCAGACTCTGGAAACAACCAAGACACCCTTTAACAGATCTATGGGTTTTTTTGTTTTGTTTGGTTTGGTTTTGGTTTTGGTTTTTGGGCCACACCCGGTGACACTCAGGGGTTACTCCTGGCTATTCTCTCAGAAGTCGCTCCTGGCAGGCACGGGGGACCATATGGGGAACCGGGGGATCGAACCGAAGTCCGTCTTAGGTTAGCGCAGGCAAGGCAGGCACCTTACCTCCAGTGCCACCACCAGGCCCCCAAGATCTATGGGTTTTAAGATAATAAAAGACATGTTTATAATAACTCCCAGAGACAAAAGAGCTGAGGACAGGTAAGTCCAGCTCACAATATGAAGCTCACAACAAAGAGTGGTGATTGCAGTTAGAGAGATAACTATACTGACAACTATCATAACAATGTAAAAGAGGGAGATTTGAGTATATGGGTCTTAATAGCATTATGACTAGTAACTTACAATATGAGAAAAGATACAGATACACAAAGGAGAAAGTCATAAACTGAGACAATGGAGGTTGAGACTGGAGGAATTAAACTTCAAACCATGGAGAGTAAAAGATTGTTAGAAAACCAGCCAAAACTAGGAACAGTTTAAGATGACTTCTTTTTTTTTTTAATAGACCTGGAGGAGTATAGCTCTAATGGCACCTTGATTTTGGGTGTTTAGCCTGTGGTAATGCATATCTTTTATTTTAAGTCACACAGCCTGTGAGTTAGGTTATGAAAATCCCACAAATCTCATAAGGCATTTAAGGGGAACAGTATGTAAAGAGGTGAAATAGATAGAAAAGAGGACTGTATTGATGTAGGAAGAAAAGCAACTAGAAGTTTCAATGTCTGACTGGTTTTCTAGTATTATTGAGCATAAGTATGTCCTTCTACAAAACAAGTTGTCCTATACAGACTATCTAGACATTGTTGGCAGCCTTTCCTGATGTTGTCCTTGTATTTTTGTCTTTTCTAATCATTCATACTAATACTGCCTCACTTAGAGGGGGAGAGAGAGAGAGAAACTGGCAACCCTGAGAGGTAGCATTTTCAATGCCATATGTTCAAGGAGATTATAGAGACATCTAACTCATAGACTAAATATTGGAGCCAAAATATTAAAATGAGTGCCACTGAAAATTCATTTTTCCTTTATAATTTACCATGTTATTATTATTATTATTGTTGCTGCTGTTGTTGTTGTTTTGGCTTGGGGCCACACCCAGTGGTGTTCAGGAGTGACTCCTGGCTCTGCTGTTCCTGCTCTCAGAAATTGCTCCTGGCAGGCTTGGGGGATCATATGCGATGCTGGGGACTGAACCCGGGTCCATCCTGGGTCATCTGCTTGTAAGGCAAAAAAGCTTTACAGCTGAGCTGTCACTTTGCCCCCTACCATGTTATTTTTCAAAAGATTTTGATGTGGTGGGTGGGTGATGGTGTTGGTACCATCCATCTATCTCAGGAATCATTCCTGGCAGTGCTCAGAGGGACCATATGTAGTTCCAAAACTTGAGCAATGCAAGTCTCTCAAACCCTATGTTTTCTCTGGTCCTAAATGTCAGTTAACAGAGACAGAGTTCGCAACATTATGCCCTTGATGCTATTTTATCTTAGATGATTCAGGGGCTTGCCTTCTTCATATCTGATGAAGTCATATTTCCTAGCACCGACCTAGTGATAACCTACCTTCAGCCTGAGACATTCAAACTAATGAGGAGATTTTGGCTTAAAGATACCAGAGTGAAATGATTTGCTTTATAGTTTTCTGGCAAGCTCATATTTTACATTTTACTTCTGGAATTAAGAAAAACATATAATTTAGCAGAGATTTGTTATTTAATTAGAACTGCATCTACTTTCCTTTTATTAAAATAGCATCATATTATATAGATATGAAAGTATATATGGTCACAGAAAGATATATAAGATATAATATATAACATAACATATGGCATAACATGATAATATAATAAGATATATGTATATACATATATATCTTATCTATATATAGATCTTTCTAGCTCCCACATTGGGAAATTTTCAGGGGTTAACAAAATGTGTAAATTTTATTCAAATTTAGTATAGTGAAGAGAATTGTTTATTAACCAACCATCCACTAGTTAACTGTGCAATTTAAATAATTGTAAAGTTGGGGCCACGGAGATAGCATGGAGGTAAGGTGTTTACCTTTCATGCAAAAGGCCATCGGTTCAAATCCCGGTGCCCCATATGGTCCCCCATATGGTCCCCCATGCTTGCCAGGAGCAATTTCTGAGCATGGAGCCAGGAGTAACCCCTGAGCACTGCCGGGTGTGACCCAAAAACCAAAAAAAAAAATAATTGTAAAGTTTTATTTTCACTATTTTTCATAGCACATCAGAAGCTGAAGTTTGAGTTTAGAATAATTTCCTGGACCTTGATTTCTAAGTCCTAACCAAGCTTCTAACCAAAGTTATTCCATCAATGTTTTTTTAATCTTCTTTTTCTGTCTCCAAGATCATCGTCTAAAAGAATTTGTTTTCTGTCTGCATCTCTTAATGTACATTTTAGTATTTCTTCATTGGATTTTTCCTCAGTGTGTAAACATGACTGCAGATGTTATAAACTGAGAAACTATGTAGTCTCTTTGGTAAAATTCAACTGTTATGCATAAGGTTTTGGCAAAGTTATGCCTCTACAGATTTTGTTGCTTCTTTGAGAGATGTGTTTCAGCTTCATGAATATATAATATAGTCTGCTTGTATACTGTAATTTATTCTTTGAGATTGCATGTATTTTTGCTTGAGCAGCTGTTTTTTGGAATGAGGATCCCAGATAAAGATGACTTTAGGAAAGAGATGGAAATACAACTTTAAAACTCAACACTGGAAAAAACAAAAAGGGAAAGACATTTGTTTCTGTGTATGAACATTATGTTGATTTCTTAGCAGTTCTGTAATCTAAAACTGATTGGCATATACACTGAGAAATGACACCCTCCAGGGATACTCTATTCACCTACAATTTTCCTATAACTGTGTCCTATGGAAAAGACCACCTCTAAATGAAGTCTCTATGAGTCTTCCTTAAGTGAAAAGACACCCCCTCAATTAACATATTAGGAAAAACTAGAAATACTAGTACAACAAAATAGAGATTGCAGTTTCCTTGCCATTATGGTCTTGAGCTAAGAGAGACCATGTTTTCTTACATGATGGCTGTCATGAAACTACAGTCTGTAGAGCTATAAGTTGGCAGTACCAATCTGAGTGAAAGGAATATCAGGCAATGTGTGTACAATGGAGATTGATATTTTTGTGTTGATTTATTCATTGTCATAAAATATATATAAAGTCATTTCATCATGGAAAAGTCCAGCCTGATCCTTATCTTTGGTTTTGGCCATGATCAGACATATGCAACATGCAGACAGTAGAGGCAGTAGAGGTAGACATGTGTTCTTGATGCCTGATCCTGTAACAGTGGTCATATTATGTTAAAGTACTAAACCCAGCAAAGTCAGCATATTTCAGGAAGGATGAGGGGTAACTTCAAGATTATAATTTAGAATACTGTTAAGTCTCCATGGACATAGCTGCAGAGCTCTACGTAGCATTTTGTAGCAGATTTGTAGCAGATTGTTTCATTTTGAAACATTCAATAGAAACATGAACTTAACTTTCTATCATCATTTGTTCACCTGTCTCCCAATAAAATGAGAGATCTCTTTCTGTTGGCTTTATCAATATGTTTTATCAATCAATGATAAAGGAATGAATGATAGACTCTGTGATCCCTGGAGAATGAAAGCTTTACCTAAGAAATAATGAAAGTGTAGTGTCTAATTATACAATATATTATGTCTAGAGCTATTAGATGAAAATTGGATATTTTTATTTGACCATGTTTGCACAATAATATTAGATGAATTATTGATTAGAAAAAAACTTAACTACAACTCAGTACAAATTAATAGGAAAGGCAGCAATGTAGATAAGAGATCAGGGTCTAATTCTGATTTAAATTTCCTGCAGTCCTACTAACCTTTTCAACCCTAAGCTGTCATTTCCAGGAGGGTACAATCGCACATTCATACAATCTCCATTTCTGTCATTAGAAGAGTAGAATAAAACTATGTGCCCAGTATAACATATGCACACTTTAACATGCACACATAAGATAACTGTTCTATTTCAATAATTCAATAATACTTTAAATATTTTTATATTTTATATCTGTTTGGGGCCACATCTGACAGTAGCCAGGGGTTATTCACTCCTGGCAATCTAGAGGCAACATATAAGATGCTGGATTGAACCCAGGTCTATTCTTTATAATTTTGCTCCAGGCCTTCTTTTTTTTTGTTGTTTATTTTTTTTGTTTTGTTTTGTTTTTTTGGGTCACACCCGGCAGTGCTCAGGGGTTACTCCTGCCTCCATGCTCAGAAATTGCTCCTGGCAGGCACGGGGGACCATATGGGGCACCGGGATTCGAACGGATCACCTTTTGCATGAAAGGCAAACGCCTTACCTCCATGCTATCTCCCGGGCCCCCCAGGTCTTCTTTAGATCTTTTAAAATATCATTCCTTGACTCATAAAATTAAATGTACACATTTACATTTTTTAAAAATGGACAGTCATTGAAATAGAATTTAAAATGTTCATGTTGTAAATAATACTTAAGAAAATGCACTCAAATGTACAGTTTATTTTAAATTTTATTTTACTTATTAATTGGACGGAATGTGATCACATCAGGCAGTGCTCATGTGTTCATGGGTGACTAAGGGTGTGTGTGTGTGTGTGTGTGTGTGTGTGTGTGTGTGTGCGTAAGCATGCAGGACACCCCTGTCTGTGCCTTTTTCAATTGGCAAATATAATATATCTCAAAAGTTATATATTTACTTTTATATAATATGTTATTTATAAATAATATATGGTATTATATAATACATATAAATATATATATATTTTTTCCATTTTTTTATTTTAATCATAGTGGTTTTCATAATATTCACAGTAATATTCCATTTACAAATAAACATTGAATCAGGGGAATTCCCATCACCAAGTTGTCCTCCCTCCACCTCCATTCCCATTCTGTCTCCCATATCCTCCACCCTCTCCCCAGGGTCTTCTGGATTGAGTGACTCCCTCTGTTTCTGGT
>PVKC010019188.1:0-19300 GCA_004027635.1 Crocidura indochinensis
GTTATATTAAATGTTATGAGGCCTTTTATACTGGCAACAACAGCAACTAAATTCAAATATTGTCCATCTAGAAGTCTAGAGTTCTATAAATTTAAGATTCCTATAGTATGTATACTCTATGCCATATTTATATTCCTTAAAATAAAGATACTGAATACAGTCATAGATTTGAAAATTTTTAGGTAAATGCCTGGTTCTGTTATCTGCCATTATTTTACTTAATGCTGGATGTTAGAATGTTTCTTCTTGGGATCAATCTGAAAATTATCTTATGCATTCATGCTATGTTTCTTTTCCTACCATTCAGAGCGCACAGTAATCTGTCATACAGTTATGAATGCCATATGGAATTGCCTACTTTGGAGCATGCATTTATGTCTCGGAATTTTGGTTTTGTTTTTGCTTTTTTTGGCTACATCCAGTTGTGCTCAGGGATAACTTCTGGCTCTACACTCAGAAATCACTCCTGGAAGGCTCAAGGGACCTTATGGAATGCTGGGGGTCACACTGAGTTCAGCCACATGCCAGGCAAATGCACTATCCACTGTGCTATTCTCTAGCCCCAGGTCTCAGAACTCTTTAAATTCTTTTTTTTAACTTAATTTATTTATTGATTGGTTGGTTGTTGGGCCACACCAGCGGTGCTCAGTGTGTGGTGCTCTGCACTCAGAAATCACCCCTGGCAGTCAGGGGCACCATATGAGATGCTGGGGAATCAAATCAGGCCCCTCTTGGGTCCACTACATGCAAGGCAAATGCCTACCACTGTGCTATCTTTCTGACCCTTAAATTCTTAAACATTTTTAGGACTCTCGGGGACGTTACTTTACATTTACTAAATATTTACCAATATTTAGCATGTGAAAATTTAAAATAGAAATCCCAGATATTTATTAATTTCTTTAAAGACCATTGTTAAAATGAATGCAACACGTATAAGAAAATTTTTCTCCCAATTCTTACTGTTATGTATTCAAAACTCTTAATGTTTGGTTTACTTTCTTCTCTTTTGCATTTACTTTGTTATATATTTCATTTAAATATATGAAGAAGATCCACCCTTACATAGATATATAATTAGGAAAAGGAGGGGCCCGGGAGATAGTATGGAGGTAAGGCGTTTGCCTTTCATGCAAAAGGTCATCGGTTCGAATCCCGGTGCCCCATATTGTTCCCCGTGCCTGCCAGGAGCAATTTCTGAGCATGCAGCCAGGAGTAACCCCTGAGCACTGCCGGGTGAGACCCAAAAACCAAAAAAAAAAAAGAAATCTGAGCACTGATTGTATCAGGATCACCAGAAGGTTACAGCCAAGATCACCTAATTAGGAAAAGGAATTATTTTAATATCTATATAAATCATTTTATTTATTCGTCTTTGGGTTTATTCCAAAGCTTAATAAATGGATGTTCTTTAAAAGTTTGTTGAACCTTAATTTTGGTTAAAATAAGACCCTCTGGTCTTTTATTTTTACTATTAATATTATTATTTGTTTTGCTTTTGATTTTGATTTTTGGGTCCACCTGGTGTTGCATGGGATTATTCCTGGCTCTGTACAGAGGAATCACCCCTGGCAGGCTCAGGGGACCATATGGGATGCTGGGGATCTGACCCTGGTTGGCTGTGTGCAAGGCAAGCACCCGCTATACTATTGTTCCAGCCCCTCCACTGGTCTTTCTTACACTGATCTTTTACTCATGCATAAAATAATGACATCATTTCTAAGCATTTAGAAAATAATGGTTCACATAGCTTCCACATGTTGACATACTTCATTAAGTAATACTAAAATCCACTTTCATTAATTTACCATACTGCTATTGTAGAAGCATTTAAATATTGTGAAAGCGTCATGCTTGGAGTGGCAAATACCAGTGTTCAAAAATTCTAATTTTTCATTGAAAGCTATAGTTTGTCTGCTTTGCTTGTAAAGACCATTCTTTGAAGATAACCTAGACTGCATAAGAAATTTTCTCAAGATAACCATGATATTTAAGTGTCTGCATTGTATTTGATTATGGATTTTCTATTTCAGATGAAATATTAAAATACCTGTTTTCAAAGTGTGATTTAGTAAGATCAATCATTTTTATTCCTTTATCAGGAACTAATTCTTGTTTTTGTTTGAGTTTGAGCCATACCAAATTAATTTTAGGGGCTACTCCTGGCATGGTACCATCAGATCACTGCCAGCAGTGCTGGGGCACAATAAAGTGCCAGGGATCAAACCAAGGACCCCAGTAATCAGAGATAGACAGAGACAGAGAGAGAGATACTGTTGTAAGAGAATGTGAGTGTGTGTGTGTGTTTGAGAGAGAGGGAGAAAGAGAGAAAAAGAGAGAGGGGGATAAATATTAAGGGACTGCTCTGCATATAGGCAACTAGGGAAGTTTGGTTCCTAGCACCTAGGATCCCTTAAGCACTGCCAAGAACAACCCCTCACCTGATGTGGTGAAATAACATCAAACTGGGAACTCTCCCCCAATCCCTGAAGAATGATTTTTTAATTTATTTTTTCAGATTTTGTTAGTAAAGAATAGTTTTTAATAAATATAGACATAATTGCCTTTGTCCATGCTATGGGCCAGCTTTTATAAATATGTAATGTCTGGTATGATTATGAAAATAATTTTTACCTCAGAGACTTCCTGAAAAGGTATTAGGAACTCTGGGATTTGTGGTTATACTTTGTGAACCACTATGGAAAATACGCAGAGTTGTTCCCTTTTACAGTACAGAAATAACAAAGGTCCAGCCAGTGACTCAAAGCCCTGAAACAATTTTAAGATTGAAGTTTCTGGATCAAGAGTTTGAGCTGGAGGTCTGGTTTTAATTCATCAGTATGAATGACTTATCAAATAATTTTTCTTATTTTTAAGTTTATCCATAACCATTATCTGGGTTTATTTACCCTTGACTACTTCAACTCAGAAGGGTCTCTAATTTGTAAATTTAGCTTTTGAGAATAAATTTTAGGGAAATGTTATATATATGCATCAAATTTTAATTACATGATATTTATTTGTGTCCCAAATTGATCCTTAAGCTATTAAGATCTGCTAAATATTCTAATTATCTAATGAGCTACAATGCATAAGTCACTTGTCTTATAAATTGCCAAGTCTGGTTTGATCCCTGGCACCACATATGGTCCCTGAGCACTTCTAAGCATGATCTCTGAGCAGAGTCAAGAGTAAGTCGTGAGCAGCTCTGGTATGGTCCCACTCTCCTCTTCCACCCCAAATGTCAAGTATCCAGTAAAGACTCTATTTGTGGTAAATACTGAATAGATGGAAGTGATTAAATCTGAAAAATAAAAACCTACTCCTTGCCTTTCACTTGAAATAATGTCTTTTTTAAATTGTAAAATCCTTGTACCAGAGCAATAGTACAGCAGGTAAGTCGCTTGCCCTACCTGTATACAGCATAGGTTCGATCATTAGAATCTCAAATGGACCCTCAAGCATGACCAGAAGTAATTCCTGAGCTCAGTATCAGGAATAAACCCAGAGCACTGTTAGGTATGGTCAAAAACAAAACAAAACAACAACAAAAGTAAAACTTTTTAAAGTAAAATATTGTAAGATAGGTAAAATTACTGATTGTACAGTGGGTAAGGCATTTTCCTTGGACGTGGCCAGCCCCAGTTCAATCTTCCGCATTCCATATTGTCCCTTGAGCAGCATCAGGAATGACTCCCGAGTACAAAGCCAGGAGTAACCTGGAGCATTGCCAGATGTAGCCATATATATATATATATAGGGCTACAACTATATATATATATATAGGGCTTCACACACACACACATATATATATATATATATATATATTTAGAGAGAGAAAGATAGAGATATCTGTTAGATATAGAAAAGATATCTGTTAGATATAGAAAAGAAAAAAATTGGGCCCGGAGAGATAGCACAGCAGCGTTTGCCTTGCAAGCAGCCGATCCAGGACCAAAGGTGGTTGGTTCGAATCCCGGTGTCCCATATGGTCCTCCGTGCCTGCCAGGAGCTATTTCTGAGCAGACAGCCAGGAGTAACCCCTGAGCACGGCTGGGTGTGGCCCAAAACCCACAAAAAAACAAAAAACAAAAAAAAAGGAAAAAAATTACCTCAAATCCCAAAACTTTAATGCAATCATTACTGCTTTCTGAGATTTTTAATATCTAATATATTCAATTAATGAGTTACATTGCTATCTAGCATACTTTTGTTTTTCTATATGAATCTTCGTATTAGTAGACTTTTATATCTGATGATTTTCTAAAAATATTTGAATTTAAAAAAAGACGTTTAAAATAAATCACATCAGGGTGTGAGTTATAATTTTGTTCCTACATATCATATAACCTATTTACATGCTTTCACAAAAGGGCCAGCAACATTGGCCCTTTAACCAGCACTGAATACTTTCATTGCATACTGCTTGTCAAATGTAAGGCATACTCATTTTAAATGTCAGTAATGAATTTTATTCTTATCAAAATTAGCATTTCTGTTTTTTCCCTTCTAAACTTTTAGCATATTTCATGTGCTGATTCTCAATCTGCTCATTGTGGGAGCTGGAGTGCTCATGGCATGTTTCTACCCGAACATTGGAGGAATCATTAGGTACTGCCTATAAGTAAATCTTGTTCCCTTGTATATTGGTTTTAATCTTAAGGTTCATCTGTTGGTGGTAGTGGACTAGTTAATCATATGAAATGTTTACTAATATTTAAAATTGATATTGTTTTGGGTGTAGGAGCAATAGTACAGTGGGTAGATCGCTTGCAGTGCATGCTGCTGACCCTCATTTGATCCCCAACACCCCAACATCAGGAATAATTCCTGAGCACAGACCAGGAGAAACCCTTGAGCAATGTTCAATGTGGTCCCCAAACCTTAAAATAAATAAATAAATAAATAAATAAATAAATAAATAAATAAATAAAACTGATAATGCTCAAATGTGGTTTTCTGGTCATAAGTAAGGTGCCTCAATATTTTGCATTTCAGCAAGACTTGGATACCTTTTTCCTATCTTTTGTTCTCTTTTTCTTAATTCTACTCTATTCCTTTCTCTCTCTCTCTCTCTCTATCTCTCTCTCTCTGTCTCTCTCTCTCTCCCCTCTCTCTCAGTTAAATTTTTAGGGTACTTAGAAAGTATCATCTCCAAACTTTTTTGATCCATTTCTTCACAAAACATTAGTATCAGCTGTTGTTAGAGAGTAGAAGTTTATAAAGATTACTCTTGCCTTAATATCCTTCTAAATGTTGATTTCTTAAACAGATCAAGACAAAGTTATAATCTCAGAATTCCCAAAATAAATCATTAGAATGATCTATAGTCTCTTTCTTATCTGACAAATGTAGAACAATCACTTTTGTGTGATTCTTACCTAAGAAAGTATTGAGAGATAAATTACAGGCAAATGGCTCTGAAGCTTATTGAAGTGTAGTTTCCTCCATGAGTATCATAGTATTAGGTATTTCTGACCAAATGTTACCTTCAATAGTTATAGTCTTGCGCTTATCTTTTTCCATACTTAAGCAGATGCTCTCAGTATTTTTAGAAACTCAGAATGTGTGATAAGTTTATGAAAGATCAAAGGTAGAAAGCCTATCTCCAGATGTTTCTGAGGAAGTAGTCGCAATCACTGAGACAAAGGAACTGTGGAGTTTTGAGAGAAGTAAAAAGCTCTTTGTCAAGCAGCTACTATACAGATGAAATAATATTACTTTAAACAAGCAAAGTAAGATATACTGTTTAAGCTATTTTAAATCCAAATGCTTGATATCAAAAATGAATCAAAAATAATTTTCTTAAAATATGAGACTAAAGAATTAAAATTATACTGTATTACAATGCTTTATTGTAAATTGGAAAAAGCAAAATGAAAGATGACTATTAACGCACAAATCTTTTGTTTTGCAGATATTCAGGAGCAGCATGTGGCCTGACTTTCGTATTCATATATCCATCTCTCACTTATATAATTTTCCTTTACCAAGAAGAGCGGTTTACGTGGCCCAAGTTTATCTTTCATGTCTTCCTTATCATTTTGGGCGTCGCTAACCTGATTGCTCAGTTTTTTATGTGAAATACTCAACTGTCTTCTGAAGATCCTTTGTGGTATTTTAAACTTTGACAACAGCACTTGTAAATGCTATTGTTGCTATAATTCTAAATGGTTTTCCTGGGATAATTTGAAAACAAGAAAAAAAATCAAGGTGTATTAATTAAATTATTTAGGATGGGAAAGGGGACAATGAGAATTATCTTTGTCATTACTGTTTCATATGTATTCTTTATTCTCCTACTGATATGCATACTCATGCACCTATTCATCATTCATTCTCACTGTCTTTTCTCAGCCTTTGGGAGAAAGATATACTGGGTTTTGCTTCTAAAGGTAGAAAATGGATAGGTTTTTAAGGGGGCTACAATCAAGTTACTCAGGGTATCACAGCAACTATTGCCATATCTTATTTCTACTCGATTCCAGTGTATTCACTTCCATTTACTTCCTCCGTTGCTGCCATTTGCCTCATAAATTTACTGATTGGGACAGTAAACCAAATACCTCGTTTTTAGAAATGAAGTCTCCAGGACATCAGTGTTAATATAGTGAACTGTTAGTTGTGTCCTTGACTGCTGTTTTTTAAAGTACAGGCCCTGAGTGGTCATGAAACTTAATGATCAATAAATAAACTCTAGGAGAGTTTGTTACTGTCTGCTGACTCCTTTTGTTTCTAATTTGACACCAGTGACATTATTGAAAATTATAGTTGCCCCATCTGATTTTGCGAAGGGCCAAGAATGATTATCTCCATTCACCTCAGAAGGATCTTTCTGCTTTTTTGAATCCCTGAGCACTGCAGAGGATGTCACAAGAGGACTGATGGAGAACCTCGTAGGAAACAGCAGAGGGAATTTAAGGGATCTGCAGGAGAGAAAGGGAACAAAACACTGGGCCTCCTTCCAGGGTATTTTCTCAGGATAAAATGACCTCCTGAAGCAGCTGGCACCCACACTCTCCCACTTTGTTTCTGTAACTGCTATGTTTAAAGCCCCACCAGAAAAAAACCCTTGGATCTGAGTTTTCAAGAAATTCCATGGGGTATGAATTCTTGGAATTAGCATTTCTTTTTTATTCTCTTTGCTTTTCAAACTGGAAGCTAAAACAGAATCCAAAGTCTATCTTCTGTGTGTGTGATCTACAGTGCCTATGTGTTCAGCTGAAAAAAGTTAGATTTCTCTCATTTTAAGTCAATGTTAAAAATATATATTTTGGGTTTATAAACACTCCATATTGCAGGATACTGTGTAGATTTGTGTCTCCTTTGAGAAAAAATTGGGTAGATGCTGGTTTTGTTGTTTTTTTATAACTTAGTAAACAGATTTTAAAATAGCTATAACTTTTTTTTTTTTTAAATATGGAACGCTTCACGAATTTGCGTGTCATCCTTGCGCAGGGGCCATGCTAATCTTCTCTGTATCGTTCCAATTTTAGTATATGTGCTGCCGAAGCGAGCACAGCTATAACTTTTTTAAGCGAAACTGTTCAAGAGCCTGTGAGATATCTCAAGGGGCTGGTGTGCACACTTTGCATGCAGAAGACCTAGATTTTGGTCCTCCATATTGCACAAGTGACCCCTCACTCCCCAGGAGCATGTCTCACCCTGGTTTGATTCCCAGAATCACATATGGTCCCCAAGCACCACCAGGAATTGTGATGCCTGAGCACAGAGCCAGGTCTAAGCCTTGAACACTGCCAAAATCTTGAAAACAAGGGCCGGAAGGGGAAGTCACGTGAACATTTTTTTCCATTGGAATAGTTTTAATCTAACCTCAAATGTTATACCATTTTTATCTCTACTGTTTTAAATATTGATTTGATTGGTAGAGAGAGTCTTGAAACTTTTTGTTAGCAGAAACTGATGCTAAAATTTAGGTTGATTATAAATTGTGTATTAGATGTCTTGCTCCAAAGTCAGAGTATCATGGCTGAAAAGCATGTCTGTGAAGAAGCCTGGTGACTTTTCAATCTCATTCAGAGATCTACAAGTCCAGTGCCTCAGGAAATTTGTTAGACCCTATTCCTCTTGTGTCTCTCCTGAGTTGTTTCTCTTGCCTTTAAATAACTTCAGAAAGTTTATTGCCTTTTTTCAATAATATACTTGAATATTTTTAACACATGGAAAAATGACTTGATATATATTTGCTTGTTAACAGTCAAAGTACACTTGATGATGGATGCATTGTTTACTAAACTATAAAAAGTAGAGTGGATATATGCTTGCTTTCTTTATATAAAAGACTTGATCACTGAGCCAGGTAGATGACTCAGAGGACCAGAACACAGGCTTTGCTTATGAAAGTCCCAGGTGGGATGCTGAGCACTGAGTGGTCCTCAGCCACAACCAGGAATGACCCCAAACTAGTTGGGAGCATTTCCTGAGCACCACCACTTTGGCCCAGAAAACAAAATAAAATAAAAATACTTGATATTTTAGGATTTCAGTCCTGTGTTAGACTCAGTGCTGAATGAATCACTTTCTTAGGTTTCTTCCCGTGCATCAAATTGTTTAATATGTTACTTAGCTTGATCAGAATATAGACCCTCATTCATATTGCATCACAATACTTTTGAACATTCTCTACTCTCATCTCTGAATTTTCTGATTGAATTTCTTTCCCATTTTGCTCTGATATGGTTATCCACACTCTCTTTGAATTTTACTTAACAGACTTTATAAGGGATGTTATCAAGTTAAAAATGTTTAAAGCTCCATATTTGAATCAGCATCACACAAGATACCAATTCCGTTTAAATATATTTTGAGACATCTTCCTTATATGGCCTCAGGACGAATATGTGTCATGCTAATAATATTGATCCAGAAAAGATTATGACATGTCTTTTGATATTTGATACTTGTCAATAATCATTCAAAATCAATCTCATTATTATAACTCCTAACTGTCTAGAAATAGAGAATAAATTAATCCATAAGAAAAGAACTTTGTTGGGGCTGGAGAGATAGCATGGAGGCAGGGCATTTGCCTTGCATGCAGGACAGTGATTCGAATCCCGGCATCCCATATGGTCCCCTGAGCCTGCCAGGAGTGATTTCTGAGTGTAGAGCCAGGACTAACTCCTGAACACTGTTGGATGTGACCCCCCCCCCAAAAAAAAAAAGAAAAGAAAAGAACTTTGTTGAAGGGAATTTTATATGGCAGGAAGTGGGGGGGGGGCTTCCTCAGAAGTGTGGTTCTTGAGGGGAACATCTACTGGGGAACAACTCAGGGTGTCACATATGCAAGACTTGTCCTTCAGCTTTTGAGCTATCTCCCATGCCCAGAAAGCTATTTTATTTACATTTAAGGATACTTTGAAAATACTTTGAAAATATTCAGCTACTGAATATATAGTGATTGAGGAGATTTTTGTTTATACGTAGACATTTATTAGCTGATTTTTTTCTACCTTCCCTCACATGTACTGTTGTGAAAACAGGATTATACACACTGTTCAATAGTATTTGCGCGTTTAGATGCGATGATTAGTGGGGATCATTTTCAAGTTGTGCTTTCTCCCTGAGGGTGACACTCCTTTAATTGTGATGCTGACATATGTGCTCATCAAGGATCACACTCCTTAATAGCCTCAGCCCATGGAGAAATTTTGGTCTGTATGTTGACTTATTCACTTCCATGAACTAAGTGGGCAATAATGTACAGTGAGTGCTTTAGAGGAGCAGTGAGTTACATAACATTCATATCCTAAGGGAATGTTTAATTGAATAAAGTGTTATGTATAGTCAACTATATAGTTCAAGGACTGTTAAAAGAAAGAGAAACAGATCTTCCCAGTAGAACTGAATAAAACTCAGCAAGGACCCATATTCAGGTTCCTCTGGATAATTTTCCAAAATATATATGATCCTTTCCCTATCCAAATGTGGGGAGGGGTCATGTACGTATAGCGGTTTTTATTTTGGCAAGATTTCTCTGATGTAAATGTTATGAAAAGTGTTTAACTGTTACTCTACCATGCTGTTCTCTTTGCAGTTAAATACTGCATTGTCCACTTGCCAATCTTAGACAGCAAAGCACAATTGATTAAAAGGTAAAAATAGTCACAATTTGGGCAGTATAGAATCTGTGCTGGAATTCATTGATAAGAGCAAAAAAAAATGCTGCCAGATGTTTCTTCCCAAAGCGCACTGATGTGTTGCTTTTAGAATTTGGTCATGATGATGATGGTTGTTTGTCTTAACCAGATTTGAATGTTCAGAACAAAATGCAAGTCTAGCTGACCCTAAACTGTAGAATGCTGCATTACTTTGTCATGTAATGTGAGATTGCACACGAGACAGCCTGGCTGGCCCCAATTTTAGTGGACTGCCCTGGTGCACTTCAGATTGTGTAAACATGTATTTCGAAACTGCTCTGATGGGAATCTCATAACCTAAACAGTATCCTCTGAAATGTAATTTGTTGTCTTTTTGTATAAAAGAAAAAAAGTAAAATTATTTTGAAGAAAAACTGAAATTGTGTTTCATTGACTTAGACCAGGAAATGTTCTAGATTGCCTAGTAGCACTGACTCCAGGACTCAAGAAGCCATGTCTGTCTTCTGTAGGGTCAGAAATGGCTTTGGTGTGTATCACATTAAGCTACTGAGATGCTTGATGGATTTTGGTAGGCCCGCTCACAGTAGGATACAGAGCTCTTGTTCTAGATGCCCTTAGGGTTCTGATCCCAGAAGAAGTCTTGACCAGAGTAGCAACCTTTCTCTAACTGTGGTCTTTCAACCCAGTTTCCTTTCTGTGGCCCCTCTATCCTACTGGTAGAATCCATGATCTCCAGCATGATTCCTTTCTTCCATTTACATGAATATCCTGGCCCAGTTGAGAAAAGCTGGTCTATGTAAACTGACCCTCAGAAGATCATCTTTTCTCAAACAAAGTGTGATTTCTCTCTCCAAGAATTTCCAGAATGAATGTGACATTTTAGATAAGTATCATCTAGTTCCTGGCAAGGATTTTGGAATCATTATCTTTCAAACCCATTTAAGGCAATCAAGAGCTCTAATTTTCTGCTTTCCTAAGTAAAGTTCCTCCCTAACGCCCAATGCCATTTCCCCACATTTCCCAACTCTGTAAACATAAAACAGCCAAATATCTTTCTTTTACTTTTTTTGTGAGGGAGGGGGATTTTTGAGCCGCACTTGGTGGTTCTCAAGGGTTACTCCTGACTCTGTGTTCCAAAATCACTTCTGGCAGATGTGGAGGACCATATGGGATGCTGTGGATTGAACGCGGGTCAGCCGTGTGCAATGTGATTGCCCTACCTGCTGTACTATCACCTCGGATCCCCAGATACTTTTTTGGGGGAATGGGGGTGTCTCATCTGGCAGTGCTCATGGGTTACTTCTGGCTCTACACTCAGAAGTCACTCCTGGCAGGCTCGGGGGACCATATGGGATGCCGGGATTCAAACCACCGACGTTCTGCATGCAAGGCAAAGGCTTTATTTCTATGCTATCTCTCCAGCCCAGATTCTTTTTTAAAAGAGAAAAACTCCTCCTCTTACTTATCCAGGCTATAAATTGATAGGGGTAGGGCCTAGGACCAAGTACAGAACAGGATTGGAAAATTCTACATTTTTCTTTCTCTGACTCCCTGGATCCCATGTTAGTCATAACCAGCACTTAATATGTCATGTATTTAGTTGTTTCATTAATTAGGCAGAATTCTACTTCATTTGACAACAAAATTTCTGTTTTATAGAATTTTGTTCTAGAAACCCAAAAGAAAAGATTTTTTTAATTGCATCAATCCAGTTTAGAATTAGTTGCTCTAAATATTTACACTGGATGCCAGATCCTACTCTGCAAATGGGAACCCAATTAGATACGATTCTGAGTGTTGACAAATGCTCACTTTCCTGTGACACATCTGGGCAGCCCCTTCCCTGAACTCCTTCTGCTGAGTATTGTGGTGCAACATTAGATATGTCTCTCGGAATCTAAGATCATGTTTATCAAGAAAGTTATTGTTAAAAACCTAAAATGCCTGAAACTGTAGAAATATGAACAAGGACTAACAGGGATTATAGAAGTATGAATATAGTCCCCTGATTAGGTGACAGGGTTTAGGTAATTTGTTTATGTTGTTGAATTCTGACTTGGTAGCAATTTTGCTCAGAGGAAGTCTAAGAGACATCATGACAGGGAAAGCTTGTGAAATAGATCTGCACTCAACCCTGGATATGAAGGACTAACCCTACAGAGACCCTTTGGAACAGGTAAGACAGCTTCTTGGTTCCAGGGCAGATACAGATTTTATGGGGTCTGACTGAAACTTAAGGTAATTTGAAATTTCCTCTTAAGGGGAAAAAGAAACTTAGGTCAGAGATCATGTAAATGAGGAGTCCTGGCTTTAGCTTCCTTAGCTTTAAAGTAAATCATCTACAAACTACTCCATGGGCAGGGATTTTGAAGACTAAAGTAAGTTATGAGAACTTGAGAACTTGAAGCTAATGCCGGCAAGGCAGATCGCTCTGTGCCACATCTCTGGCCCCAAGAAGTACAAAAAAATTTTTTGTTTTGTTTTGTTTTTGGGCCACACCCGGTGGTGCTCAGAGGATACTCCTGGTTGTCTGCTCAGAAATAGCTCCTGGCAGGCACGGGGGACCATATGGGACATGGGAATTCGAACCAACCACCTTTGGTCCTGGATCGGCTACTTACAAGGCAAACGCCGCTGTGTTATCTCTCCAGGTCCGAGAACTACACAAATTTTTAACCAGATTTGGAATTTTATTTCTTTAGGGATCAAATTGAATTTAACAAAATATCATAGAGCACAGATTCTATGATGGTTAATCTGGAATCAAATTAGACATTTCTGGGAACAGGAGAGATATTACAGTAGGCAAAATGCTTGCCATGCAGGAAATTAGCCTAGGGTTTGATCTCTGGTATCCCAAGCCCAGAAGTGATATCTGAATGTAGACCCAGTAGTACTCCCTAAACACGGTAGAGTTTGGGCTGGAGAGATAGCATGGAGATAGGGTGTTTGCCTTGCATGCAGAAGGATAGTAGTTCAATATATGGCCCCCTGAGCCTGCCAAGAGTGATTTCTGAGTGGAGAGCCAAGAGTAACCCCTGAGCGATGCTGGGTGTGACCCAAAACCCAAAAATAAACAAAAACATGGTAGAGTTTGGCCCCAAAACAAAAAAAGAGAGACATTTTTCTTTTCTTTACTAGGAAGCATTAACCCGAGAATGGGTCCTTTCAGGGCTTTCCTTGTTTCCCTTTTATTCTCTAGAGGGATAATAGTTCAAAGAATACTATTTGTCTACTAGCTGTTTGATGAAGCTAAGAATGAGGAATCCTTTGAGGATGTTTATTGCAGAAAACCAAGAGCAAGGCAGCATTCACTTCTGCTGTGCCCTTTTACTGAAAGACTCTATCTTTACCACACTAAGAAAGTCCAATTTGAAAAATCTACTTGGAAAGTTCATGTAGAGACAAAACTAAAACTCTATGGCACTCCTTAAGTGAAAGCTAAAACATGATTCAAATAAATATTCCTTGGTACACAACCTTATAGTCCATTGTTGTAGATACAAATGCCTAATATATTTATAAAATAGTATTAAATAAATAAAAATAAATTATATATAGGACTGAAGCAAAGTAGTGGCAGAGAAATAATAAACAGCAGTCAGAGAAGATATTCATTGGAGTCAGCTCGCTTTATTCCTCATGGCCTTTCTCTGTCATGAGTCTCTTCCATGTGCTCAAATAGCCATGTGCAGCCTATTTGCCATGTGCTTTTTTGCCAAGCTCTTCCTCCCCTATGCTGCTTAAGCCATGTGCTTTCTCTTTCCCCAGCACAATGCCAGCACTTTTTCTTTTCTCTCCAGAAACCCACCCACCAGGGTGGGGGAAATTTCTGTAATCCAGAACCTTTTTTTTTTCTTTGTAATTACATACAAAAAAAAGAGGTTAGGGAAACAGGAAGTTGGGGAAGGTTTACAATAGAGCACCTTAAAAGCACTTTATTGAAAACACTGATTCATGGTGTTCAATTTTAATATCATATTACACAAAATACTGAAGTAGTACAGAACCTTTATACTGAGGGATCATCTAGTTGAGAAGCAAAGAAAGGGGCCGTGATCACTTAGCAGCCAGCCTGGCATTCTTTACAGCTTTGTTTTCCCAGACACTTGCACTGACCACTGGCCTAATTGCCCAATATCCTTATGTCTGAGAACGGCCCCTCAGTTCCCTGGACAGCACCACCCCCCATATGAGATCAGGGCTATGAGTAGAGTGGCAGAGTACTTCACACACACACACACACACACACACACACACATATACATACATATATTGCCTCTGACCCCCAAGGAAAAGAAATATTCTTTTCCTTATATATCAATGGTCTTCAAGTTAGGGTAATTAAACACCCACTTCTGGAAACCATAGTAGCATAAATTTCAGATATATTTAGTTACATAATTCATGAATATTTATTGATTATATTACATGTAAATAAAAAATAATAATGGAGCTACCATACTCCGGAGTTCTTTCAGCCTATCTTTTTTTTTGTTTGTTTGTTTTTGTTATTGTTTTTGGGTCACACCCGGCAGCGCTCAGGGGTTACTCCTGGCTCCATTCTCAGAAATTGCTCCTGGCAGGCACAGGGGACCATATGGGGCACCGGGATTCGAACTGATGACCTTTTGCATGAAAGGCAAATGCCTTACCTCCATGCTATCTCCTGGGCCCCTCAGCCTAAACTTGAATAGGGTTATGTCAGCTTTTTACTAGCTATGAATAGTGCTCTCCAGAGAGCCAGTCAGTAAGAGGAAAATAGAGCAATAAAGCAATATATTTATTTGAAAAATAGACTTTCATCATGACTAGGAACATAGCTCAAGTGACCAGCAATACATTCCTTACATGTCCAGAAGCCTGAGTTTAATCCCAACACTGCACTGTTCCTGAATATCAATAGACATAGCTCTATATGCCCCTGAACACTATCAGGTATGGCCCTGGTGGCCCACAGCACTATCAGGCTTGTGCAGTGCCCAATTGTCAGCTGAAGAATTGAACTGTCTGATCCTGTTGATCAAATTGCACTGAGAGTGGCTCCCAGACAAGTGGCTGGAGGTCCAGAAAAGATTTCAGGAGTCAAATGAAATCTGAAGGCCACGTGCTCGGGAGAACTCTCTCTTCCTCAGCCATGGTTTTTCTTTATGGAATGCAACTGACTGGATGAGCCCCACCCACCTTATTGAGAATGACCTGAGGTACTCAGTCTATTCCTGAAGTACTCATGTCTAGAGAATCAATACCTTCTCAGCAACATCCAGGAATTCAGAAGGTCATCTCTGGTGTACTATCTAAACTCACACCCACAAACTTACAAGATTACAAACTTCAGCTGCAAATTGGAGGCAGCTTCGCCTACAACACTTACTGTTAGTGTTCCAAGAATGATCTAAGGCTTATGGCTTATGAATGTGCAGGGTGGTGCTGAATGTGTGTGCTGGGGGTGTGGGGCAGGCTTGAGGATGCAGCATACCTGAGGGGTAGCTCAAGCAGTGTGTGTGATAACAAGGGATGGGCCCAACTTGGACAACAAGACTGAGCCAGCCTAGGCCTGACTCCTGCATCAGGAAGTGAACTGACCTACAGGGCCAGGTCATTGCTCAGGGCCCTGCAGTAAATGCATCCCCACAAAGCAGTAATTGTCCCTGCTCAGGGACTGGCTACTCCCAGACCACAGATTGACCCACAGAGTCAGAGCCAGGTCAAGTTAAAGGGACAACTGTCTTGTGAACCATTGAGAGTTTCTCTGATTACTAGTGAGATTGCCCGTCCATCCCCCCCTTTTTTCACATTAAATGGTTATTGTGAGGTTTCCTTTCATTGTTTACTATGTCAAGACCAAATCTGAATTATCTCAGTCCTGCTGCTCTGAATTTTGATTCATGATCTTGGTGAAGATATATTTGGTGATGGTTCCAAGTGATGATTCCAAGTCCTTTACAGAGTTCTCTGGTATCTTTATCCCCAATAACATTTTACCTTGTAGCTAAAGCATGATTAATATTCTACAGCTAATCAGATTTAACCTGCTTCAGAAATCTGTTCAGTAGATCAAATTAACTCCAGGATATTCTCAGAGGCAAAAGCAAGGTAAGTTTGGCAGCAATGCTAGTGATTCTGAACCCTGACCCACTTCACTAGGCTCAGTACAGCAACAACAGCTAAATAACCTGCCCATGTTCCTCAGTTCTGGGGATTTCCTGTTGTTCCTGCTCTGTTTCAGTGAGTTTTCAGTGAGGTGTCAGGGATCCAACTCAGGCTCTCACACATACAAGTCCTCTACTACTGAGCTCCATCCCCAGCCTTCAGTAATTAATTCATCCTTAAAGCTGTATCTTATTAGAGTCTTATTTTATTTATTTATTGCTTTTGGGGGGGCATACTGGCTGGCACTTAGGGATGTTAAGGGGTTACTCTTGGTTCTGTGCTCAGATATCTCTCCTGGCAGGCTCGGGGAATTATATGGGTTGGTGGGGATCAACCCCATGTCAGCCACATGCAAGATAAATGCCCTACCCCCTGTGCTATCAGTTAGGCCCCTGTTAAGAGTCTTCTTAACTTATCCTGTACTCTTGTCTATTGTTAGAGTCACTCAGGAAATATTTGATGGAATAAGTAGATTTCCTGATATAAAGAATTGCTCCAAATTAAGATATAAATAAATGAAAAAAATTGTGGGCAAATGTTTGTCTTAATTCTATTTGGTTAAAAATTCTCTTGTTGGGAGCGGAAAAGAGAGAGAGAGGGAGAGAGAGAAAGGAAGAAGGATAGAGAGAGAGAAGTAAAATGTCTGCCAAGAGGCAGGCAGGAGGAAGGTGGGGACATTGGTGGCTGGAAATGTGCACTGGTGAAGGGTCCATAGTATGACTGAAACTTAATCATGAACAATTTTGTAACTACACCGCTTAAATAAATTATAAATGATTTAAAAAAAAATTTTTTTTTGGTTTTTGGGTCACACCTGGCAGTGCTCAGGGGTTACTCCTGCCTCTATGCTCAGAAATCACTCCTGGCAGATACGGGAGACCATATGGGATGACGGGATTTGAACCACTGTGCTTTTGCATGCAAAGCAAATGTCCTACCTCCATGCTATCTCTCTGGTTCCAAAACATTTATCTTAAAGTAGCTAGGAAGATAGAACAGACACTTGACTTAAATTAGTGTGGCACCAGGAGCAAAGACCAGAATTGTTCATGGTCCCCAAATGCCGCTAGGAGTGATTCCTCAACACAGAGCCAGGAATAAGCCCTGAACACAGCCAGGTATGGCCCAGAACACTCCAGAAGAAATTATCTTAAAGGTCTAGGGGGGAATAACATGAAAAAAAGCTGTAGGTTTAATTATCAGGAAACTGTCAGAATCTAGAGATTTAAAAAGACCATAAAAATCATTAAAAAGTCATTTAAAAAGTCATAAAAATGTTTCAGACTGGAAAAATGTCTGTGGCCTGTCAGTATGAAAATATATAAAGGAAAAATCTTTGATTCCTCTTTAAAAATGAGAAAAAAATGTCAAAACTATTTATAAAACAGGAAATAGAAATGACAATCATTAAACAACAAAGAAAACTCTTTTTCCTACAACTAGTTTTAATAACAAGCAGAGTAGAGTCATGCACATGGATTCTAGTTCAATCTCTTGCACTACATGGTCCTCCCAGCACAAAAAGGGATTGGCTGGGAGGCTCTCTCTCTTCCTCCCCAACCATCACTGCCAGGTATGGTCCTGCTGGCTCGGCGCTGCTAAGTCTGAGCTAAGCCTTGCACTGTTAAATAGATTGGACAAGTATCACAACAGATGACCCTGTGCCCCTGAGCACTGCATGGAAGTCAACCCCTCCCCAACCCTATCCCCAAGCCAAGTCTAATCAAATACTGATTTCAGCAGTAGTTGAACACACTCTGCATACTCTGACTTCAAAGTCAGGCCTATAGCATATTGGTTTGGCAGTGTCAGGGATTGAATTCAAGTCATGTAAATCACTGGCTTGACCTTTTGCCCTCAATCTGGCTAATGCCAGACTTTTCTTTGGGGGGGAGGAGGTGTTGGGTCACATTCCAGTGAAGTTCAGTGCTTACTACTGACTGCGTTCAGATGTCGCAGGCACGGGGGACCATATGGGATGCCAGGATTTGAACCCAAGTCCATCCTGTGTTGGCTGCCTGCAAGCCTTACCACTATGCTATGGCTCCGGCCCCAAGGCCAGGCTATTCAAACTTAAAGCTAAACCTTGACTTGATTTCTTTTTCTCCATTCCAGTGTTTAGACCTACCTTAGGAAGGCTATATAATGCAAGTTCTATTGCCAAATAATGGTAGGAAAAGGTAAGAGTGCAAAATGTCGCAAACTATCCCAATCAATATAAACCTGTTATTCTATTGTAGTTAAATAGCAATCAAATACAGTTGTATTATTTTTAGAAGTGTGTTGGGGTCTAGAGGATGGCTCAGAGGATTGAAGTGCTTGCTTTGCGTGTGGAAGGTCTGATCCTTAGTACCATACAGTCTACCAAACACCATCAAGAGTGTCTCAGAGTACCAAGCTGGAACTATTTTCAGAACAAAGCAAAACACAAGCAAGTATTTTATGGAAGTTGACCTAAAAGGAATCCACCAAGACTTGATCTCCATCACCCATACTTTAAATGGAAAAATCATCAGTGACTGAAGATATTATGAAGCTAACTATAATACTGCTTTTTATTGTGTATGGGTTTCCCAAGGGTTCCTAAAGGATGAAAGAAGGGAACTTGTACAGCCATGCAGTATAGTTTAAAGTTCTTGTTTCAGAATCTTTTCTGTGTTTTGAAAAACTTTCTATTTATTCTGTCTGAGTAAGCCTCTAGAAATTTTATCGTTAGCCTATGCCTCAGAACTAAAGCAAAATAGTTTTGAAAGCTGTTTGGTTTTTATTTTTGTTCTTATTTTCTTTGATTGCTGATAGCACTGCTCATTACAAAAGGTGGTGCCACTCACAAAGCATCAGTATGGCTTCAGGATCTCCTACTTCCCCCTCAGGGAAGACAGATATTTTTGTTATGGAATCAGGACAAACCATCTGGAAGGGCAATGGGCCATGTTTTCTCCTGCCACACAGAGGGCAGCTCTGGCAACAGGAAGAACAGCTTAGAGATAGAGGCAGGATTTAACTCAGTTAGTGCACACATCTGT